>JAZHYW010028657.1:0-21908 GCA_037355805.1 Ixodes ricinus | reverse complement strand
TTATTATTATATTTTTCAGATAAGCTAAAACTTCCAGCTAACGTAAAAGAAGCGCAGCAAACTGATTGGACTCGAATGCTGCGTCAGCGTTCAGCTTGGAATTGTGTTCAATCAGCGAGAACAGAGTCTCATCCAATAATGGGGCACCGTATAGAGGGTTCCCATGACTCCTTGCGTGCATCGCGCACGGGCTCCGAGATTTTGGCAAGGGGTCCATTGACAGAGGTGTGCAGGCGGGACAACTTACGGGGTGCGGAAAAGACCACAGGCACATCAAATTTATTGGCAGCGTGCTTTAATCCCTGTGGGACAGTGCATGAAGATACGACACTATGATCTGGCCACTGGTTTCTGCCATACCTCGGAACCAGCTTGTCCCCTGAAAGTTCTTAGCAGGGAAGCGGCGATGCTCACAATCAGGCATGTTGCCAGGGTATTTTGTTTAAGGGGGGCGGGGGAGGGAGGTCCTAGCAAAGCATAACTCAGGATCTCACTTAAAAATAAAAATTAGGGGGAACACTTAAGCTCCACCTTAAGAATATGACGCGATAGCACACTTGTAGATGGGGGTAGGGCGAAAGGAGGAGTTGGAGGGGAGGGGTTGAGAAGGGAGCAGTGGGCGCGATGGCAGCTGTGGGAGGGAGGCCCTCCACGAAAGTGTGGGAAGGGAAATTTCTCGGCACGCATGCGCAAGGCATTATGAAACTTTCTCGACACCCGGGTCACGTGACCCACAAAATCACGCCAGACGCCGGCTACTACGCCGACTTTTCCGCTGAACGGGAGCAACGACGGGAGCCATACGCTATCGCGTAAAACTCAAACCCCTGGTTACACGCCTGCCCACTGCCCCACGCGGTAGAGTGTGCTACAAACAAATGTGCCTGTGGTCTCTTCCATGTCCCGTAACCTGTCCCGCCTGTACAACTCTGCCAATAGAGGCGGTTTCCTCGTGTACTGTGAAGTCAGCCACCGCACTCCTTATGTCACACGTGCCACGAATGTTGTCTACCAGATTCCTCTCTCGTGTGCCAGAATCCACGTAGGGCGAACGGGCAGGTGTGTGAATGCAAGGGCGAAGAAATATACCCGTTCCCTTTGTTCCCCTCTCTCTGGCCACTCCGCGGTCTTTTGTAGCCGATGTGGCTGCGAGCCATGGTTCCATGAAATCACGATTCTAGCCCGCCACAGAAACAAGACTGTGAGGGAGTGAATAACAGGCTGAAGTTGAGCTAGTTGGTACATAATGCAGAAGTAAACGGTCAGCTAGAACGACAGGGACAAAACACAGACAGGGAGAAACAGAGACAGACACACCGCTGACTATCAACTAAGACTTTATATTTCTTCTTCATCACTTCGACCCAAAGATTCACACCTAAGGTAATGCCGATGAATCACCCTAAATCCTTACATTACACTACTAAATTAAAATACTAAAATAAAAATATTTAATTAAGTTAAACTAAATTAAATTACTAAATTTGGTCACTAACACCTCCCTCATCCAACCCACAAACCACCGCCGACACTTATTCCTCTTATTCACTTTCATGGGGCCGTGCCATACTGCAAAAACAATTACACCATCTTCCCGAGGGGAATCATGGGGTGATGCGGAGCATCGCGGATCGTTATTAACGGTGTTATTAACGGTGTTAGTAACGCTGTTAGTAACGTTGTTAACATGCGTGTTATTACGTTGTTAACTTGAGAATGGACGCCGCTTTTCGTTGCCGTAGTTCAGGGTCTGCCGCTCGCTTCAAGCGTTTGCGCTCAGCGTCCCGTGCCCTTCGCCGCGCAGCTTTGTCTTCAGTGGACGTAGCGTTGCTGTTAGTTTGTGGGGTGGTGCTGACGCTTGCTTGCGCCAACCCACTAACTTTCGGGACTGTTGCTTCCATCACACTTCATCGGAAGAACGGAGTGAAGTGGAGTCAACAGCGCTGAACTCGTGGTACAGCCTCTCGCTTGCCTTTATTTTTAATTGCTAATCTTTTCCTTCCTTTTGCATTTCATTTTTCTTTTCTCCTCTTTCCGTCGCGTCGGTTCTCCCCGCACCAGCTCCCGATAGATCTCTTCTTTTAGATTTGGCATAACTTTTCTTTTGCTTATATTTACATCATTTCCAAATTATCCTCCTTAGAATTGGCAAGCATAGCTTCTCCTTTGCTTAATTAATTTATTCCCTTCTTGACTGATTTCTTTTGGCCGGCCGAATTTGGGCTGCGGCGGACGCGAGCGGCCGAGAAACGCTAGCAGACGACAGCCGCAGTGTTGCGGGAAAGCCCACCCACTGGAAAGCCCTGGCGTGGCGCTGCGACCCGCGCGCCCAAAACTATCCTCCTTTCACTCCTCCGGGGGAACGCGCGCAGCCGGCTAGCGCTGCTTATATTCACACTTGAAGGAGAGGAGACTAAAGGAGGAGAGCTGCGCATGCGCGCGCGGTGTGAGTAGAAGCGAACGCACGTGAAGTGCACCCAGCTGGTAGAGAGAGAGAGCGGAGAGAGGAACCGCAGCTGTTGGAGAGAGGGAAGGAGGAGAGTTGCGCATGCGTAGTGTGAGTGCGGACTACGACGCCGCGGGACATAGACCTGAGCAAGAGATGCTCCGCATCTAAAACGGCCTTTCTTTCTTGCTGACCGTGATGGAAGGCATGCTCACGCAGTCATCGGTGCTTTGCTCAATGGCCAGGGCCTCGAGAATCTCGCGTGCAAAGGCATTTCTGTGTCTTTTAATAATGGAGACGCTGCTAAAACTTCGCCTGCACCCGCACGTGCGGCAATGGGCTGCAAGGTGCCCAGCTCCCGTGCCCTGCATTGACGCCGCGTGCTCCCTGACTCTGTCATTAACGCAGTCCCGTCTGCCGATTGTAGCAGCTCCCACATGACATTGAGGGAGATCGCCGAAGCGTTTCGCATTTCTTTGAAAAGAGAGGATGTGTATGTCAGCATGCTGTTAGTGGCTCTGGGGACTGATGAAGAGGCAAGTCCCTTTGACCACAGACAGGCATGGCGTGGCACTGCCTTATCAGTTTATTTGTGCATTTTGTATCCACATGTTCATCATGTTTCGTGCAGAAGTAAACATCCAGTTAGAAGTGAGTGCCATGTCTGTGTTTACCTTTTTTGTTTTTCATTTATTTTCATGCTGTTCCCCTTCCTCGATGTCAAATCAACTCGCCCAACTTTATGCCTTGTTGCTTCCAATTGTACTCTCCGAATACATATCTTGATTTTTAGTTACGAATACCCTGCCATGATGCACCGAGGAATTTGTGAACTCCATCTGCGTCCACAATGCTAAGGTGGAGATGGTAGCAAAGATTATGCTAGTGTTGTCTGCAAGAGCTGCTGCATGAAAAATTAATTGAGGTCACAGTAAGGCCTCGAAGTGCCTAGAAGAGCACATTAAGTTTGTTAGTCATATAAAGTGAAAGCCATGCACTGTCGGAATGAGAAACTGAAAAGACAACAACAGATAGGAAAGATATGCACATAGTGTACTACATTTTGGACGAAAATGTTTTAAAGAGCGCACATGGTCAATGCATATTCAGTAAGAAGTCGCGGTAAATTTGTACCTATATATATATATACATTTGCAGATAGAAGTCTAAAATTTCATTTTAAAATAAAAACCGAAGAATATATGCCGTATTAGAACAAATTAAGAGTTGAAATGCTGAACCCTTTTCATAGGTAACACCGAAACCTGCTGTTCCGGACCGACTTCGTCGTCGTCTCAAGTGAAGCCAAGAGAGCACGAGACCAACGCAGGCAGTGCACCGCAAGCAGATCAGCTCGCGCAGTCTGGTTTGAGCCAGCGCCATGTTCGCCACGGATCGCAGCCATATTCCGCTTTTCTCGGTCCCTGACCCTTGTACATAATGTAAATAACTGCAATTAAACACTGGCGACGAGGAAAACCTTTCTGGTTCATCGGGTATGGCGCAAGGAAGAATTCCCGACTACACTCCAGGAACGAGTTGGACGTCGTGGAAGGAACGCCTCGAATTTTACTTCGAGGCCAACGACGTGACCGAGCCGTCCAAGAAGCGGGCTCTGCTCTTCAGTCTTTGCGGGGAAGAAACCTACGGCAAGGTTCGTGATTTACTTCACCCACAAACGCCATCCGAGGTCTCGTACGATGACGTTACGCAACTGCTATCGTGCCACTTCGAGTCAGGTCCCTCGGAACTGCTTGGAAGATGGCGGTTTCACAAACGAGACCAGGAAACCCATGAAACCATCACAGAATACGTCGATGCTTTGCGAGCCCTTGCAAAAGATTGTAACTTCGGCACGCCAAGGATTACGACCCTGGCACCTGCCAGGACACCCACCCAAGCGCCGAGCGGCTCCGTCAGCCAACAAACGTCGAGCGCTGCGCAGCAAGACTCGCTGGTACAAGTAGCCACGTCTACAATTCTTCCACTGGAAGTCATGCTACGAGATCGCTTTATATGCGGCCTTCGGGACGCGCACCTTCAGCAACGATTGCTGTCTGAAAGAGCCATCACATTTCAGAAAGCCTTTGATTTGGCTAAGGCGATGGAATCTACGACAACGCATCAGGCAAAGATGAGATCTGATGTCGAAAAGATCCACCAGAACACCTCAAAAGAACGTCAAACTGGAGCCAGGTCAAAATCTAAAGCTCAGGTACGAAACCGTTGCTACAGGTGCGACAATGACAATCATCGTCCAGAGGAATGTCGCTATCGCAAAAGTACCTGTAACTATTGCAGAAAGGTAGGTCATCTGGAGAAGGCATGCATCTCCAAGAAGAAGCAAGAAAAAAGCAAAAGACGAACCAGGTGCGTGGGTCCAATGAAGACCACGACACAGAGCTCTACACACTCTATAGGACATATGAGTCAGCAACTCGACCACAGTTCCAGCTCACTCTTACCCTCAATGGGAAGACCCTGCAGATGGAGGTCGACTCCGGAGCTGCGCTCACACTCATCAGTGAAACAACATTTCGCAAGCTATGGCCTAAGGCAACTATGACACTGCAGCCCGAAGAGAAGCGGCTGCATACCTGGTCAGGGCAAAGGTTGCAAGTCCTTGGTAAACTTCAGGTAAACGTCCTGAAAACAACCGACGCAAGGGCACAAGCAGTGACACTCACGTTGCGCGTCATAAAGGGACCTGGAGCAAGTCTCCTCGGCAGGGACTGGTTTGTACCGCTGGGCATTTCGATCATGGGAGTAAACTCCGTGACCTCATCCTCACTGCAGAGCATCTTAACCAAAAATCAAGATGTCTTCTCTGAACTGCAGGATGGTCATTTCGGTGCACCAATCTCTATCCCGATGCAGCCTGACGCACCGCCTAAGTTCCTGAAGTGCCGTCCAGTTCCATTCGCTCTGAGGGACTCTGTCCTAAAAGAACTGGATCGTTTGGAGGGACAAGGAATCATAGAACCTGTCCTGTCCTCTGCGTGGGCAACTCCAGTAGTGGTCGTAAAAAAAGGATGGATCGCTTCGACTTTGCGGCGATTATCGCAGCACAGTAAACGCATCCGTAAAACCTGGGACCTACCCACTACCGACCGTACCGGAGCTACTGACCACAATCAGCGGAGGAAAACACTTTTCAAAAATTGACTTAACGCAAGCCTACCAACAACTGCGACTCGACGAAGCTACATCAGAGGTGCTGTGCATTAATACGATCAAGGGCCTGTACAGAGTCAAGCGTCTACCCTTTGGCGTATCTGTAGCTCCAGCTATCTTTCAAAAGTTCATGGACGTCTGCCTGGCTGGCTTACCAGGTGTTGCCACGTACCTCGACGACATCCTCATCACGGGCTCTACAGAGGACCAGCACCTTGAGCGACTCGAAGCAGTTCTTCAACGGTTAAGTCAAGCCGGCCTCAAGGTCAAGAAAGAAAAGTGTCATTTTGACGTGTCGGACGTTGAGTTCCTCGGATACCGAGTAAATGCTGCAGGCATCCGTCCGACACAAGAGAAAGTCAAGGCGATTGTAGAAGCTCCAGAGCCGAAAAACAAGGCAGAACTACAATCATTTCTGGGAATGATAACATTCTACAATCGATTCCTCAGACATCGCGCAACCGTGGCCGAAAGTCTGCATCGGTTGCTCGACAAGAATATGACATGGAAATGGGAGTCCCGGCACAGCAAGGACTACCAAATGTTGAAAAACCTTCTCTTATCAGCAGATATCCTTGCTCACTACGACCCCGATAAGCCACTCTACTTGTCATGTGATGCCTCTCCCTACGGCGTAGGTGCCGTACTTGCCCAAGTAGACAACGAAGGCCGCGAAGCACCAATAGCTTACGCGTCGAGAACACTAGGGAAGAGCGAAAGAAATTATGCACAGCTTGACAAAGAAGGGTTGGCCATAGTCTTTGGCGTAAAATACTTTCATCAGTATATTGCTGGAAGATCTGTGATAATTCACACAGACCACAAGCCACTGCTAGGCATCCTCAACTCAGACAGACAGATGCCACTCGTACTGTCACCGAGAATGCTACGCTGGTGTCTGCATCTCCAGAACTATGACTACAAGTTGGTCTACAGACCCGGCAAGCTCCATCAAAATGCAGATGCACTGAGCCGTCTTCCACTGCCCAGCAACGTGGACGAACCACACGGTCCAGCAGACATCCTAATGATCGAGGCCATTGAGAGACCAACTCTCACAGCAAAGGACGTGGCACGTTTCACTTCAAGAGACCCCGCCCTCTCGAAGATCTACCAAGCCGTTCAGTCTGGAAACACCAAACCCTTGACCGGAGGGCAGTTAGCAAACTATGTGAGTCGGTTTAATGAACTGTCGACCCACAAGGGATGCATCTTATGGGGATCACGAGTCGTCATCCCACAAGAGGCACAGCCAGCTGCCATGAAACTCCTGCACGCAAATCATCCAGGAGTAACAGCAATGAAACGCTGTGCACGGAGTCACCTTTGGTGGCCTGACCTGGAAAAGGAAATCGACAGATGCGTTCAACTCTGCCCACAATGTCAGCAACAAGTACGCGCTCCTGTTGCAGCACCAAGTCCAGCTTGGGAACGTCCTCAGGAGCCGTGGAGTCTACTCCATATGGACTTTGCCGGTCCTTTTGAAGGGAAAATGCTGCTGATCGTTGTGGACGCATATTCCAAATGGCTCGAAGTACGCATCTGCTCGTCAGCAACCGCTGCCGTCGTTATTGACTCACTGAGATCATTGTTTGCCACTTTTGGCATTCCAAAAGTTGTCTGCAGCGACAACGGCATGCCTTTTGTATCAAAAGAAACACACCAGTTCTTGGAGGCAAATGGCGTCCGTCATATCACAAGTTCCCCATATCACCCGGCTACCAACGGACAAGCCGAACGAATGGTTCGAGAAACAAAAGAATCGCTGCGTAAACTTTCCGAAGGAACGCTCAACTGTCGCTTGGCGCGATTTCTATTCAGGCAACACACAACTCCAAGCTCAACGACTAAAAAGACACCAGCAGAGTTGATGTTTGGACGGGAACTGTCTACTCCGTTGAGCAACATCCATCCGCAGGGCAAGGAAGATTCCCAAGAGTATCAAGATGCGAAGTTTCAGAAGTCGCAAACCGTCTTCATTAAGGGTTTTGCAGGAAAACCTAAGTGGATCGAAGCCAAGGTTCTCCGCCAGCTTGGCCCACGATCATTTGAGGTAGAATCCTCAGATGGTAGGGTACAGAGAAGGCATGTCGACGACATACGAAAGCGACTAGTTCCACACCAGGAACACCACAAGGCAACTTTACCGAAGGTTCCACACCGGGAAGAGGGTAAATCAACTGCACCTCAAGTTTTAGGGTGTCCACTTTTTGACTTCAACTTGCCTGAAACAGAAGATGTAGTTGGTTTAGACAATAACGGTGCGGAAACCAACTCGACAATGGCAAACGGGCCTGGTTCAGTTTTACCTCCGGCCTCTAGGCAGGCTGACACTCCTCAGGCCACTGAGGAACCGACTACTGGTGCTTCAGCACTCAGTCCTGATGGGCCACCCTCATCAACATCTGCTCAGGTTGCGTCACCCAAAACTTCTGTTCCGGCACCTCTGCCCAGGACACGACCCCATCGCACGAAGAAAAAGCCAGTGCGATTTCCAGAGACCGAGTAGTACAGTTTCAAACTGCTGTCTAATCAAGAAGGGGAAGTGTTCCGGACCGACTTCGTCGTCGTCTCAAGTGAAGCCAAGAGAGCACGAGACCAACGCAGGCAGTGCACCGCAAGCAGATCAGCTCGCGCAGTCTGGTTTGAGCCAGCGCCATGTTCGCCACGGATCGCAGCCATATTCCGCTTTTCTCGGTCCCTGACCCTTGTACATAATGTAAATAACTGCAATTTAACACCTGCACAATATTAACTTACAGATCATAAAGGCACAAATCGTGGTACAACCACTCGATGATCCTGCCCCTGCACGATAAGTGGTGTCCCTTCTTGTAGCTTTCCAAGAGACTGCACAATGTCCAAGGGGACTGGAGGGAAACTGTATGCCGATCGGTCCTTCACGGAAACTCTGGACGGTCTGGGGCTTCTTGGACGATGACGTCCATGACTCTAGATATACCATTTGAAGCAACAAATGAGCTGCACCGTTTGAAGATGCCATTTCTTGGACGACGACTTGCTGATGTTCGATCTGACAATGTCGACACAAAGACTTGCAGAGAAGAGAAATGTGCCATACTTTTGGAAAATAAAGGCACTGAATTCACACTACCTTAATATGTATATCTGACAAATCACAAGACACAGAAAACTTCCTGTTGTGATTTCTGATGCTCTATAGCATCATAACTCAATTAAACACTATAGATGAACTACTTTATATATGCACTGACAATACTGCCAGAGAGTGACAATAAACATATGTGATGGCTTAAAATTATCTGATGTGCACAATATTATCCTGTTTAGAGTGTAATGCTTACTCTGCAAGAAAACCTCATATGATATAAAGTGTGCCAGGCAACAGAATTCCATTCCAACTTAAAGGAACTTTCAAACTTAAGAGCCTGTCTTACAGAAAAGTAATATATGTCTAAACTACCATAAAAATGCCAGCAAAATGTCAGCTGAAAATGCTAATCATTCATAACTGAAATTGCCTCTGAAAGTAATTGTAGAGTATTTCGTCACTTCAAGGCTGTAGAAAGTATGACTATAGCAGAGATACTATCTACTGACTTGATTGCTGCAAGCACTTAGCACAACCACTGAGAGTCTCAACTAGCTCCAAAGAGGTAAAGGAGCTCAAAGCGATAAATCATTCACCATGCAAAATGACCCCATCCCCGGCTGCCCCCATGTTGTACATTTTCTTGACTGCTAGACACGTGACTTGATGAAAACTGTGACGACAACAACAAAAACATAGCGCTTTTTCCTTTGACACACTGGGTGCCACCAACTTTTCGCTGTTATTGTCTCGAATTTGGTGTCAAGGTCAAGAACATGTACAACACGGCAGCAACCAGGGGGTAATTTTGCCTGCCAGATCATTGTTCTAAGCCCCTCTACCTCACTGACTAGCTCCGACAGTGCACATACAGCGGAGGGCATATCGAGATCAGGAGACGGCGTTTCCTCATCTTCAATAATCACACCCTAGAGAGCTCTCCCGTGCTCAAGTGTGCTTACTGCCACAGGTGAAAACTGAGCGAGTTTAAAAAATAACCTTCCCGTGATCAAGCCACCTGGACCCCAAAGACCTATTGCAATGCATGCAGTGCTTCCAACAAGGTGCTGCAAGGTACCATGGGAACCTAATGTCTACGTTCGCAGGGGTAGCGGGCAGCAGGGGTAGAGGCAAGAGCAAGCCACTGCTGCCGCACTACCCTCCTCATGCCTCTTCTCACGTATTGCGCCACTTGCCGTCGCCGGCCAAAGCCGAACTGACCAATGTGCCAACTGGTCTATGTAATATAATGGCGAGAGCAAGATCTAAAGAAAGTGGATTAGAGAAAGTTCCCGCCTGTTACATGTGGGCTTTTGGAATCTGTGTAAAAGGTCCAGTGGTTGTCTTAGAAAGCATTTTTGCCCACCTGTAGTGCGATTCATTCTGCACAACTTTCAGTTGCGCCTTGTCTTGGAGGACCATGTCCTCCGTAAGGTCAACGTCAGTGTCGAATCCAGCATGGTAAACCTTAAAAGACAAATAAGATAATGCGCTCACAGGTGCAAATGAAACTGTTTGCATGATCTGCCACGGTGAAAGGATACGGTTGAACACCATGCCTCTTCGCTGCAGCAGATCATGCAGACCACTCAATAATACAGTGAAAAGCCACTGCACTTCAGTCATGTCATTGTCTGCTGACCAGCTAAATTATCCACCAGGATTGTGCCGCAGCCTTGTACTGGGACACAACAAGTGCCTAAGCTACTAAAGAGTAAGATATTCACATTGTAATGAGACAGGATACACAAGGCATACTTTTCGTTTTTACGGAACATTTGTATGCATGAACCCCTGATGGAAAATCAACAATCAGAGACAAGGCTTGCAATGTCGCCAATATTTGATCATCCTGATGTGGCCTCCAAGATCCCGAAAATAGAAAGTACTAATCAATTTGATGCCGTAAATATCCATAAACATGCCTTCAGTATGGTGCTGAAACCCCGCCCACTCGGTGCGTGAAGTGCACGGAGAAAATTTCTGAGAGCGCTCACACGGGAAATCAACGGAGATGCTTAGGTGAAATGTGAACCTCACATGGTGCGCTTATAATTGGACTGGAGCAGATTAGGTGCAGGTAAAGATCTGATTTATTTTTGCACAGGTCACGAACATAAAAGGCAGCACATTATAGTCGTTGAACCTAAGAACGCAGGACGATGTAAGATGGCTGCGGAGGTAAGCAGACGGAATGCTAAAAGAGAAGGAGGTTTCCCATTCTTCTCCAGTGTTCAGTCTGCTTCCTCCTCCCCGACCCATCTTACCTCACCCTTCATTCTTATGCAGCAATGGCCTATAGGCAAAGCAGCGAGGTTAAAACTGTTACGCGTGTGCATCTGCTTTCCGGCCACCGTGTACGAAATTCAATCCTCAGTCCTGTGCCCAGGAACGTAACTCAAGTAACGCTAGTAACAGCGGCTCTTTGTGGGTAAAAGTGCGGCTCGCATAATTTAAGGACCTTCCAATTAAAATTGTTGGGACTAAATATTGAGCTTACTCGTAACAACATTACAGAAACAGCTGAAAAGAAAAACATAAAAATGCTGGATTTAAAGCTGCGGTTGTCATTGTGAATAAGCATTTCATAACAAGATGCAATGGCCAGAAAGGGCGAATCAAGTAGAAACATACTCTCAATTTTTAGGTTTGCTACTTTCTTTGCGGTCTCGCCGTGTGCTATAGGTTAGCAGCGTTAGTTTTGTGCAAAAGTTGGTCTCTGAACTACTTTTGCTTGATGGCTTAGGGCCTTTCTTACTTACACACTTACTTGCGTACAATGCAATGCAGCTGCCTTATGAAATACTGAGCTCACTGTTCTATGCATGCATGCAACTTAAAAACTAGCATGTTGTGTCTAGCGCCCTGCCTCGTTTGTTTTCTCCGCTTGATAGAAGTGTTTTGTTTACAGGAGTTGAAGGTAAGTTATGGCAAAAGGTAACTATTGACATAAGGCCAAAAGTACAGGGGATAGCGATGTTCCCACCTCATCACCTCCCCCTCCCCGCACCGATTTTCATTGTGTGGCTCCTTAAAAAGTAACACTTTTGCTTGCGGCTCTTGGGCAATGTCAGTTTGGCTGCCCCTGCACTAGACACTTCGAAAGATATATTCCCCGGAAAGATAGAATCGCTGATGACATATAAAAATGTTCTGTCTTCCACAAGAGACATGATCAGTGCTCTCCCCGGGGACACAAATAAACAATTGTACAGTCCAAGGGGGTCCCTTCGTGGGCCCCATCTTTGTTCATGCATCAGAATATGGGAAGCCCTTTTCGGCGGCCGTGTTCAAAGTACCACATGACCATCATCATCATAATCATTTTTTGTTTGTTTTTAGGCATGGCAGGAACAAACCAGTTCTCATGTAATCATGTGACCGTGTAGTTTGGCTTTTTCGCTTGTTTTGTTTGTGCACTTACACGCTGCTCGACATACGGTGGTGTTTCTGTTCTTTTTTTTGACACTTGGCGGTTCCACCGCCGGGTGAGAAGCGAGATAGACGTTTTAAAGGGAGAGCTGAAGGACCAGGAACGTAAAATGCTCATTCATGTTTTTACTACAGTCTTCAGGCGGTAACCAGGGATTTTGTCAGCAACAGCTTATGACAGACCAGTGTGATAATGCGACAAACAAATGGTTGCTGCCTCAAAAGCAATAACGTTCAAATGTCGCTGAAACTGTGCCAATCGACATACCTTGAGCTGCTTGAGTCCAATCGTACATAAGGTAAGGAGCTACATATTTGACGGGGCATGATTTAATCTATATGCATCAATCACCCCATTAATACGACACTCGAGCAGCACTACCTCAGACAATAATAATGATCACAAAATGCATGGAGATGACTGGAAGAACAGCGACGGAACTGGCTGTCAACGAACGGCCCTGGGAGCATTTGTGCTTCCATGGGCTTAACAATATTAGAGCGACTATAGTAACGTTGACTGGAATGGGCAACCTCAACGCTCAACGAAGACTCCACGTGGAACACAGCCGCACTTCTCCTCAACTGCGCCATGCGCCCCCTGGCAAAGACATTTTCTTTTTACATTTTTGCGACAATTAACAGAAACAAGAAAAAAAATAGCAACCTAAATGATCACTTCATAGGGACCAGCTGTAATAGCATCATCATCACTACCACCACATAAAAATAACTATGATCATGATAACAGTCAGGGTACTCGGAACACGGCTGCTGATAAGGGCTTCCCTCAGAGTTCTGGACGAGGCTTCACGGTGAATGCACAATGAGGGTTCTTGGTACAGTCTTGCATTTGCAGTGAAGCATCCGTGTGCAACCTCAACTATGGTCCCTTTGCCGAAATAACTGGTGGTCCAGATGTCGGGCAGATCTAAATAAATTGCAAAAAATCAGATTCGTAAGCTACCCATATATGTTCGGCTTGTGGTGGATTTATTTGTAAGATTATACAAAAATACTTACCTCAGTCAAACGCTATGAGGGAAAACAAGTAAATTCCTATGTTCTCCAATGAAACCAATAAAGTGACTCCGTGGGCCATTCATACATTAAACAAAAACAAAGTGCAAGGGAAAGAAATACTTTCTCACCTTGTTATCGTTCCTTGTTTTTGTCTATAAAACGCTCCATTGGCCAACAAGAACGTTTTCTAACTTTAAGAGGAAAAGGCTTCACCTGAAGCCGGCCCATAGAACTTCTGTTTTTATTTGTAACTTTTAAATAGGGCAAGTTTTTCTTTGATATTTTCACAGATTAAATCCACCACCTAGATGAAGTTGTGTGGTAAATTACAGTGTCGTAGGTTGCAAGTCTGACTTTTTTGTGATTTATCGAAGTCTCGGTCCGACATCTGGACCCGGACGTCCAGTGGTTGCTGTACCTTATTCATGTCCTGGGCACGCGCTGATCTATAGAGGCTAGAAATAAAGGAAGAAAAACACAAAGACGGAAGAGACGCCTTGTCCGTCCTTGTGTTTTATGTTCTTCCTGTTATTTCTTATTAGTAATTACACTTACCAGCACGCTCTCCATTCAAAGTATCTAATCATGTTCCCTACATGGGAGACGTAACGCCTGAATAAATTGTTGTCACTGTTCAGTGTAGCTGAATTGTTATTAGACCCAGCTTTGGAAACGTTGCTTAACCGCCTTGGCATAAAGAAATCGAAAGCATGATACGATAACCTCTCCATAACTTGGTTTTGGGAACACCGCACGACACCCTTCACACAAAGAAAACAAAAGCATGCTTACCAGGATGTCGCTTGATTGGAGGTCCAGCCCCTGGAACGCTTCTTTATGGGCAAGGCTTCTAATCAAATCGGGGCGCCTGCGCTCTCCTCCCACAGTGACCACGATTTTGCGTTGGCGGTAACACACCAAGCACTCGATCGCATCCATTCCAAGGAGCACGCTAGCGCACCAGGGAACCACGGAACGACGGAACGGAACCACTCCACTAATCGCTGATCTGAAACCAGCTAAAGTGACTTGGACTGGATTGGTTTGGCAGGTGGTGTTGATATCCTCGGCTTGGTGTCATGATCGGTTTGTTGCCGTGCACGTTGGCTTTGCCATGCGGTACGGCTGGTGCGGCTGTCGAGTACTTGTCGTGCACGAGTATTCGAGACAGTCGCCCCAAGACGTCGCCGTGAAGAGTTGACCAAGGAATTCGTGTGAGCTCAACGTCGGTGTATGTTCCGTTTCGACATGTATGGTATATGTAAGGATACCAGTGGCGAATGTTGGGCGTTTTGTTGGAATATGGCGGTCGCCTTTGTGCATGTATGATTTGGTGATACCGGTTGTCCTGTGGTATCAGCGTTGTTTTGGAAAAATGGCGGTCGCCTACGTCATCGGACGCAAAATCATGGCAGCTACACCGCGTCATATCGGCAAGCAAACTGGCTGCTAGTGTAGACAGACGCGAAGTCATAGCGGTGAGGGTACCTCTAGTTATGCAGAACGGCAAACCAAACTGGCTGCATCCATAATAGCAAGAATTAGTAGTGGTGTCATACCAGAACTGTACAAGCAGCAGGTATGTTTCTTGTGCGATTTTTCAATAGGGAAGGCGCATCTGGAAGACGGACTCTGTCAATGCGTGTCCACTTGGCTGGCAGCAAGAGGTCCAGTCGACCGTCCAAGTGACAAGGAATTCGACTCCTACTTGATGAGTGACGACGGCCTCCTGCTGCGCTACATCCCCCAGGCCGACGAGGATCCGGATGACTCGGCGTTCCGGATCGTGATACCCCGCAAGCTACGTAAGCTTTTCATCCGATACATGCATGACTCTGCCTTGGCAGGACAAAGCAGTGGGAGCAGAACTTATGAAAAGTTATCCCAAATTGCTAGCTGGCCAGGCATGAGCCAGATGTGCTCCGATACGCTCGTAGCTGCTCGGTGCGCCAGAAGGCAAAACCACGTGGTGGTCAGCCCCCCGGTCTCATGCAACCAAATGTGAGTAAGAGCCCTTGGCAGATTTGTTGCTGTGACATCATGGGCCCGTTCCCACACAATCCCCATGGCAATCAGTACTTGTTCGTGGTAACCGACCACTTCAGGAAGTGGTTGAGTTATTTCCTTTGCGGAAGCTAGATTCGCAAAAAATCTGGGAATGCCTGCTTGAAACATTCGCTAGGTTCGGCTTTCCAGCACAGTTTGGGCGCAATAATGCCTCCTACCCAACACGTATGAGTTCCTGAACGCATGTGCGGTGCTGGGAGTTAAGCACAAAAGAACTTCCCATACTCCCCAAAAGCAAACATCACGGAAAGGGTAAATCGGAACCTTAAGATGATGTTAGTGGCCTACACCGAGCGCCATTAGGACTGGGACGCGAAACTGGCTGAGCTGGCATTCGCAACTCCGTACGACCACTAATCGGTCAGCGGGTCTCACTCCTGCCCAATGGAATTTCGGTAAGGAGGTCGCGTTCTCGCTTTTTAACAGTATCCCTTTCTACAAAGTCTGGCGGAAGGCGTGAAAATCGCAGAGGACCTGCGAAAGCGCTTTTCCAGTGAATTTCGAGAGGCCCGAGAGAATCTCGACGTTGTCCGAGTACAGCAGGCAGAACAGTACAACCAGGGTGACGTGACTTGCAGTTCGAGGTGGGAGATTTTGTACTCCGGCATACTCGCCCACTGAGTGACGCCGCTCGAGGCTTCGCAGCCTCCTTCGGAAACAGGTGGGAAGGTCCGTTTCAGGTGCATGAAACGTACTGACCACTCACTTACAAACTAGTTCACTGTGAGTCCGGTGAGGAAACCGGACCTGTTCAGATCACCGACCTGAAACGATTTTTTCAAGCAGAAGACGAAGATTTCTCGCATGGACCGGAACTACACTGACGGCAGTCCCGTCCCAGAAACCCCCTTGTCTCCACCAAGGCGGCGGTACAACCTGCGGCGTCGGTGACACCAAAAAGAGAGGAACCTTTTTTTTGTCTCCTCGGCTTCGCCTTTCTAGCATTTTGGGGTAGTTTTCTACTTCCACGGATCTGCTCCCTTTTTAAAAGAGGGGGAGAAGATTCTGTACCAACCTTAGATCCGTTATTTCGAACTTTCTGGAAGGGGTGCGAAGATAACGTCAGGTTCAACCCTAAACTAAGCCCCCATGTCGTCTGTTTCCTTGTTTTTTCACGAAGGTGGGTCGTGGACAACACCACCACCACATTCCGCCATCTGAACGACATTGCGACCGAGCTCATAGTGGACCGGACCACCGAGGACGTCGGCGCGGCAGGGCGGCCCAGGGGACCCTGGACCGCGGCCACACTCCTACAGGACGGCCCCGCGGGCCCAGCCTATGCAGGTGATGCAGCAGCCGGCCACAACGGACCATCGCCACTTGAACTGTACTCGAGGGGCACACCTCTGTTGGCTGGGCGTCCGACTTTCGCTGGAGGGACCAGCCTCGACCAGAGCTGGGCGCCACACCGGCATCCATTCCCGAGCCGTTCCGCAAGCAAACCTTAAACGATCGTCACCCCACAGAGTCGGTTGCACTCTACACCGCAGAAAAGATGCTCCTCGCCCGTCCGCTCTGTGGGGTCCCCGAGATCTGTCGGGCGGCCCACGAACGCGGGCATCTTCATGTTGAGAGGTCGGACGCCACTCGCATCGCGCCCATTGCGCGCATCAACCAGCTCGGAGAGTGCGACCTCGAACGAGCCATTGTGCTCGTCTAGCGGCGCCGACCAGACCTGCTGCGCCGGTCCGCCGAGCAGGACCTTCCTCTCCCTGACGCCCACAACGACAACACCGTCATAGACATGCCGGACGAAGTCTGAGGATGGTGGGGGGGGGGAGTGGTGGGCACCCTGACGGCTTCCCAGCCCGGTTGCCCGCCGACTACAGGGCACAGGAGGGGAACTTTTCCTGCGTGGCGGCGACGTCACGCTGGCCACGCACACATCGCATGCGCCGCCTAGATAAGGCAGTTGAGAGGCGGCGTCCAGGCAGTCGCTGGCTGGACTCAGGCGCCACCAGTGCTCATTGATTTTCCGTTAGTATTATAATCGTCCATATCGAATTAAATGTAGTTTGATTGATTGATTTACTGTTTATTGGCGCAAGGGCTACCTATGGGCCAAAGAGCGCCAGTCTATGGTGAAGGCTGTGTTAAATCTCAAAGTTAGTCACTGCCACTATATTGGCTTTAAAGTAATGATGTCAGACCAGATAGAAATAAAGATGTGAAAAGTTGACGGTGTGAAACTAATGGAGTATCAGATAAAAGGAATGCCGGATGAAAAGGAGTGTGGTTCCGTCTTAGGGAGTTCGACCAGGTGTCTAAGATGTGTGGGTACTTTGGGCACGAGTAGATATGTAGAGTAGAGAGTGTGGTATGGCAGATATCACATTCTGGGGGTTCGGAGCGATTCAACAGGTAACCGTGAGTAAGGCGTGTATGACCAATACGAAGCCGAGTCAAGAGGACATTTTCACGACGCGACAGATTATCTGAGGAGGGCCAGGGGTATGTGTGAGGTTTGATTGTGTAGAGTTTGTTCTGGGTTTGCTGTTTCCATAACAGATTCCATTGTGTCAGCATATGCTTGTGAGCTAAGTCTTTCAAGTCCGTCCTAGGAATGCTTATCGGGGTAATGTGAAGAGCTTGAACATTTCGCGCAGCGGCATCGGCATTTTCATTCCCTGTGATCTGCATATGACCTGGCACCCAGCAAAAAACTAAATGTATGTCCCTTGAGTCGAGTGCTAAGAGGAATCTTTTAATCTCTGCGATGAGTGGGTGGATTTGGGTTTTAGTACTTGATAATGCTTGTAAAACACTTTGCGAGTCTGAGAATATGATGATATTTTTATGGAGTCCGCCCTGCACAGATTTTAGCGCTTCAAGGATAGCAAAAGCTTCTGCTGTAAAAATAGAAACACTGTGTGGGAGCCTATACTGACCAGTTTTCAGCCTAGAAATGAATGCACAACCCACGTTCTCCTTACTTTTGGACCCGTCGGTGTATATTTCCAAAAAATCTTTGTATCCGACTAGCATTTCGTTAAAAGCCTGTTGGTAAACTATAGGTGGGGTTGACGCTTTCCTATATTTTAGGAGCCTGAAGTCAAAGAGTGCTCTCGAGTTATCCCATGGGGCCTCCTCCTGGACGGAATGGTAAACTGTTTTAAAATTGATGCCTGCTTTCTCATTCATCGCTTTTAGACGTATGCCGAGCGGAGGGACAATATGTTGTTTGTTGTGAAAAAGCTGAAGGTGCTTTGGATTTATGATGTTCTCGTACACTACATGTTCCGGTAGTGAAGCCACCTTTATCCCGTATGAGAGTGAGAGTTTTTCGCGGCGCATGCTCAGGGGAGGTTCATTTGCCAGATTGTACAAGCTTTCTACTGGTGAGGTACGAAAGGCACCGATGCAGAGACGGATGCATTGGTGAGCAATGGGATCCAGTTTTCGAGAGACGGACTTTCTTGCTGAGTCGTAAACCACTGAGCCATAGTCCAAAATGGAGCGGATGAGGGAGCGGTAAATTCTGAGGAGGGATGTTGGTGATGATCCCCATGTGGTGCCACTAAGAACTTTCAGAATATTCATCCTTTTTAAACACCTGTTTCGAAGGTCTAAAATGTGGGGTTGGAATGTTAGTTTGCTGTCAAAGATGACACCTAAAAATTTATGGCTTTTCTTAACAGGTAGGGTTTTTCTATAAAGTTTTAGTTCTGGTTCCGGGAACAGCCCTCGTCGCTGTGTGAAGTGCACTGCCACGGTCTTTTCCGTTGAAAACTTGAAACCATTTGTGTTACTCCACTCAGTCAGCTTATTGAGCCCGAGTTGCAATTGCCGTGTAACTGATGATAATTGGGATCCCTGGCAAGAAACTTGCAGGTCGTCGACATACATACAATAAGAAAGAGAAGCCGGTAGCTGTTTGACTGCGGAATTAACTTTGATTAAAAACAGTGCAATACTTAAAACACAGCCCTGTGGAACTCCCATTTCTTGTGGAAATGCTTGTGAGAGGTATGCACCTCTCTTAACTTGAAAAGTACGGCGATCTAAAAAGTTTTTGATAAAAATTAAAAGGTTTCCTTGAATGTCATGGCTGATGAGGTCCTGTAAAATTCCGTATCGCCAGGTAGTGTCGTACGCCTTTTCGAGGTCAAAGAAGATCGAGACCAAATGCTGACGATTGACAAAAGCATTTCGTATCCAAGTTTCCAGCTGTACTAAATGATCGGTCGTGCAACGATTTCTTCTAAACCCGCACTGCGATGGACTGAGGATGTTGTTGACTTCCAGATACCACATGAGACGGTTCTTTACCATTCTTTCTAGAACTTTACATAAACAGCTTGTTAATGCGATAGGTCGGTAGTTTTTCGCGCATGAGGGGTCCTTTCCCTGCTTTAGAATAGGGATAACAATTGCTTTTCTCCATGTTTCCGGGAATTCTCCTTCATGCCACAATCGGTTGAAGAAGCATAGGAGGGATTTTTTTGATTCTGGCTTAAGGTTACATATCATGGAGTAATGAATATTATCTGGTCCAACTGCTGTATCTTTTCTTCCTTCTAGGGCCCTCTCAAGTTCGATGTAAGTAAAACTCTTGTTATAAGAAGCGGAGTGATCTGATTTTATATGAAGCTTTCGTTTTTCTTGCACTCTTTTGTACTTTAGAAACTCGGTTGTACAGTTAATGGAGCTCGAAATTTCAGCAAAAACAGCTCCGAACAGGTCCGCCTGTTCTTCCAAGTTTGAAACCTCCTTACCATTCACTTTAAGGATGTAAAGCTGCTGATTGGTATATTTTCCCGACATTTTCCTAACCCTATTCCATACAACACGGGGTTTTGTTTTAGGGGTGATAGACTCTTTGGATTTATTCCAGGAATTCTTCTTTGATTCTCTTGTTATCCTGCGCCGAGTAGCTTTCGCTTTCTTAAAAGCAATCAGGTTGGTGGTTGTGGGGTATCTTGAAAAAATTGTCCAAGCCTTATTCTGAGCTGCCCGAGCTTTTGCACAGTCTTCATTCCACCATGGTTTAGGAAGAACTGGAAATCTGTCTGAGGTTTTAGGAATGCATCTATTTGCAGCATCCAGAATCAGAGCAGTAATTGCTTCTGTGGCATCATCTACCGACAGGTCTGAGAAGGCATGCTCGGGTATAGTTGCAAGCTCGGCGAATTTTCCCCAATCCGCCTTTTCAGTTATCCATCGGGGGGTACGGGTTCGTACACACGGTATGGGGTTCACAGTTTCGAGAATAATAGGAAAATGATCGCTTCCTAATGGGTTCGTCTCTGCTTTCCAGGAAAAATTCATGTATATAGTTGAGGAGCAAAGACTGAGGTCGATAGCTGATGATGATCTATGCGCGACGCTTATGTGTGTTGGGGATCCTGTGTTGAGGAGGGTTATAGCATTTGAGAGTAAGATGCTGTGTATCATTTCCCCTCGTGCATCATTTAAGGAGCATCCCCAGAGTTGATGGTGTGCATTAAAGTCCCCTAGGACCACAAAGGGGGTGGAAGCTCTTCAAGAAGTGCTTCTAGATCTCGTTTCTGTATTGTTAAATTTGGGGGCAAATAAAGGCTGCATATAGTAAACGGACATTCCAAGTGTGCACGTATTGCCACTGCCTCGAGAGTTGTTTTAAGGCTAATGTCAGAGACAGGAATTTGAGGAGGCACAAGGATGGCGACACCTCCACCTTTCTGGCCATCACTCCGGTCTTTCCGGAAGCAGCTGTATGCTCCAAATTTAAACCCCTGGTTGTCATGTCTCTCCGTGTTTAAAAGGGTCTCTTGCAAAGCGAATATGGGGTTTTTATGTTTCACACATAATTCTTTTAGGTCTTCAATGTTCGACCTCAGACCTCGGATATTCCACTGAACTATAGTTCCTCTATCAGCCATACACTACAAGTAGCTTAAGGTGGGGTTATTTTTGCTTTGTGTTTGCCTTTTGGCAGCTGCCATCGGGCCTTCTCGGGTTCAGTATCTATGTGCATATGTTTTACTACTGAGCTTGTTGATGGACAGCTATCGATAACTTCCATGTCCTCCGCTGAAGTTTTGGGGGCATCATTACCCTGGGTGTCGGTGTCCATTTCCTGAACCTGGGACGAGGTCTCCCCTACTATGGAAGAGCCTTGTCTGCTATTTTTGTCATTTTTGGTAGGTTTTGGAGTTACAGTTGGCGGGGGTTGCGATGCCATCTGGGTCACCGGGACCACAGCGGCTTCTGTCATTGCTTTCTTGCAGCAGCGACAGACTTGGCTAGCTGTTTGAGCTGAAACATCAGTCCCAGTCTGAGTTTCAACCGACACCCTCACGACATTTGGTGCCTTGGCGGTATCAGCATAGCTACGTTGCCTAAAAAAGGGGGAGACCCTGTTTTTCGCTTCGGCATATGAAACATTCTCGTGTGCTCGGATGTGTTGAATTTCCTTTTCCTGTTTCCACCGCGGGCAGTCTTTCGAGTAGGCGGGGTGGGTCCCTTGGCAGTTGACACACTTTGCATTGCCAGTACAGGATTCATCTGTCTCGTGGCCATCACCCCCACACTTTGGGCAGGTTGGCCTGCCTCGGCAAGATGGAGTGGAGTGGCCATATCTTTGGCACTTGTAGCACCTCAGAGGGTTGGGGACGTAGACGCTAACCTTGCAATTAAGGTATCCGACTTTAACAGAGTCTGGCTGTTTGGGACGGTTGAATGTCAAGACAAAAATGTTTGTTGAAACGA
>JAZHYW010028656.1:0-27693 GCA_037355805.1 Ixodes ricinus | reverse complement strand
GACTGACGCTCAAGCCATCAATACGGGGCTCGGAGCCGGAGCTTGTCTCGACTGCAGGAAGGCAAAAAACGAGCGATCACACCTGCTCCCTGTCGGACGCTCTTCAAGGGCCGAAAGAAAATTACTCGATGACCGAGAAGGAATGCCTTGCCGTCGTCAGTGGCGATAAACAAGTGACGCCAGTACGCGGTACGGGAGCTCAGTTCGAGCGGTCACAAACCACCGTTCACTTTGTCGGCTCGCCAACTTTAAGGAGCCTGCCAGGACGCCTCGCTTGCTGGAGTCTCCATTTTGCAAGAATTTCGACATGACTGTCGTGTATTAGACCGGCTTCGCAGGCGTAGTGACGCCGAGCCTGTCTCTTTGACCAGCCCCCGTCGAGCAGCAACTCCTGCCAGCACTGCCGACGACGGCGACGACGAGGTTTTCATCGAGGGTGTCGTCATCATGAGTGACATAGAAGCACTCCTCGGGGGCGACCTCTCAACTCCGCGGGTTGATTTCGAGCACTTGGACGGCCGAAGAGGCGCAGTCCCTGCGATGTCTCCTCCAGAATCCTGCCAACCTTTGCACTGGTACAGGGTATACTCTGGCAAAGAGAACTTCGACACAAGCAACTAAGTGCGGCTATGGGTAATAACGAGTTGGCTTCGTGAAGAGCGATTTTTCTATAGCCTGCCATTCTGACGATCCTACAGCGACATACCTTGGATGCAGCATGAGGAGACTCTGCCAGGATTTGCGAAAAAGGCCTACTATCCCAGTGCCCCGAAAACTGTCTGTTTCGACGTCCGATCGTGCCATAATTGGTCAAGGGAGCTGGGCACGGTCGCCGGGCCGTCGGGACCTTTGCAGCCAATAGCAGATATGCGAAATTGCTCGGACGTCAGGCAAAACATTCGAGCGGGCCATGTTTTAGGAATCAAAACTCGGAGACGGGCAAACGACGCCGATGAGATAATCGTGGCAACCGGTTACCTCACGGGATACGCCGAGACGGAAGCCCTTTTGCGGGAGCTGCCGTGGAAGTCGACAAGTTTTTCGTAGAGTACAGCGTCCTTCGGCACGGTGCCCCCTAGGTCCTGATCACTAACCGGGGATCATCGTTCATGACACAGTTGACCCAAGAAATTCTTCGGCTCAGTCACACCAGCCACCGTCGTATCACAGCGTACCACCCGCAGACCAGCGAGCTGACGGAGCGATAGGTCAGTCCCGCCCCAGCGCTCGATCCTGCTGTTACGCCGCCATCGACGCCTGCGACGCTAGCCTTTTGTAAAGTTTTTGGCACAAGTTCACGACATTCAACGCTTAGGTTCTTCAGTTATTTGCCGCCTCATCATTTGTCATTCTTGACAATATATATCTAGTGATTAAAAACCACAATTTTCTCGGTACAGAGATTTAAATCAGATTAATTGGATCTGTAAAATACATTTGGTCTAAATCAAATAAATTTGATCAATCTAGTTTTTAAAGAAATGTCATGACTTTTTCCACCCAGGTTATGTGGTATTGAAAGTAATGGACAATTTTAAACGTTGGGTTTAATGTCACATTGGAAACTGTTTCCCGCTTGATACCTTTCTCTTGTTTGGTGGCTGGCCAAGGTGCGTTATTTCATTAGTGATTGGCTCTCCAAATGTTTATGCCGGATGCGGTAAGAAGGTCAATCGCGCATACCCTCGGCTACAGCATAATGAGGTACGGCTATAACATTGTTCCGGAATTTCGCAGTGCTGTTGCAATGCAAGATCAATCGTATTTTGAAGAGTCTATCGAAGAGTGTTGTATACCAAATCGAATTTTCATCCTAAGTAGGTGTTTTCGGAGGTCTACAACTGCCAAATGTTCATTCTCTTTTTGCACAAACTGTCCTCCTTCGCCACTTTTGCTATGATGATTTTAAACATCCATTTGTTTCTAATAGAAACCTTTGTCAAGCAGCTCGTTTTATGACCCCTCGATGTTTTACGCGTTATGGTACACGAGTACGTTCACATTATGTGCCTTTCAGTTTTAATAAGCTTCCTGAGTGTATACTCAAGGCTACTATGAGGAGGAATATGAAAAAAAATGTTAACTAATGTCAAGTTTTACTAATACTGTACAGCAGAAGTAACAAGCAAATTTATAACAACAAACGGATTTGACGACTATCTAACGCATCTGACAATGATTAGAACAAATGATTTTGTATGTGTATGCTCCTTATGATCTAAAGCGGGCATATTACTAACTTTGAGACTTGTTCACAGCCTCGGAGCCGTCTACGTACTATTTTTGTTTCCCATATAAATCTGTGTGCAAATGTTTATATTTTTCCTCTTCTTTTTTTGGTGAGAGTTTTCTTGTTTAATCGAGGGAAAGAGTGGCGTATACATAAGCCGATAAAAATACGATTCAGCGGCACGCGCGCTCCTTGTCCCGTTACCTGGCGTCGTCCTTGCATGTCCAAGATGTATAGTCCAAGACCTCAAGGACGACCTCAATTGTCACATCACGCGAAAAACAAGCGGCAGGCATCGTTATGCTAGAAGGTGTCCATAGAATTCGTCATCAAGCGTCATCATACGTCATCAGCGTGATGTCACCACCGTGATCGCCGCGTGCGAAAGATGGACTTGGACTTCACCTCTGCTCGTTTTGCGCTTCGTGCGATGGGCTGTGGTGTGAGGGCTGCGTCTACATTTACGGCCTCGACATCGGCAGCAGCGTCTACATCTACGGCGGCTTCTACAGGTAACGTTGGCCGCCCCCGCAATACTGCACAGCCTCCTTACAGTGTCGTCCTTTAGGTGTCGTTCTCGACGTCGTCCTAGAGTCGTCCGGCTGTGGCATAAGTTCTCGGCGTCGTCCCAGACATCGTCCTTGAGGTCGTCCAGGAAGTCGTCCTAGGCGTCGTTATTGACGTCGTCCTTTAAGCTGTCCTTCTCCACATCTTCCTAGACGTCATCCCCTAGGCGTCATCTCTCGACGTCGTCCTTGCTGGGTCATCCTAGAAGTTGCCCTAGACGTCGTTCTGCGGAGGTCGCCGTCGGCGTCGTCCTAGACGCCGTCCCACGACCTCGTCCACGACGTCGTCCTAGAAGGTCGTCCCTAGACACCGAGCATACTGCGGCGATGACATCGTTGCAGTTAATTTCAGGAGGTCTAATAAAACGCAGTGACAGCGACGAAGATACCAGCTTAGCTCCAGCTCTGAGGGACGACGAGGCAGCCGTTCTCGGCGAGGTGTTTGCCGAGTCGTTTGCCTGGCCAACGAAGAGGCCCAAGATATCGCGTTACGTCGAAGGCGTTGTGCGCGCCTATTCGGATGAAGAACTAGGTATACGCCGTTTGTTCGTTTTGTGGTCTCTGTAATGTAATTGGAATAATTAGAAGACAACACGCCAAATACTCCGCAGATGGAAGTCGCCTTCGGAGATGACGATCGCTTTACGACATACGTGTTTGGTATTGCTTAATAGCATCCTACGGCTCGTACAAGTACTTCTAGTTGTCTTTATCGGGCTTATATAACTGTAAGGAAAAATAAATTGTGTCTTAACGTCGTGGTCATCGTTAATCAAGTAGTAAACAATCAATTTTTTGTCAAAGCATAAAGTTCCGATCAGAACTTCATGCTTTCAGCAAGATAGCAATGGGAACCGCAACTGTTCAAAGCGAGAGCAGACGCTCTGGAAGCGGTGGCGCTGGGAGCGTTACGCTCGATTTGCTCCGCAGCGCGTGCCACTGGGATCGATCACGTGACCGATCGCTCACGGAGGCCGACCGCTCGACGAGCGCTAGCGCGGAGCGCTCGGCATTTGCCAGGGGAAGGGGCTATAAGACTCTCAGCAGTTACGTTGCTCTGAAACCTGGCCTTGCCTCAAAAGAAGGGTCCACACCGTTGTGAGCCCTTGATCAAGCCGTATCGAGTGCAAGACATGTTTTTCTAGCCTCGGTAAGCTAGCTAGCTCAAATATTTGGCGAAGCTAGCAGGTTTGAGCGTGTGAGCTGCGGCCCCTTTTGTCTTCCTCCGTGGGGAGCAAGATGGCGGCTATTTTGCGCGGGAACTTGCATCTTCCCCGCTCGCAGACGCGCATGCATGGCGGTTTGTTTCTATCCGCCCCTTCGAAGTCCCCGTATCTATTTACCTCGACTTCAGAAGACGGGCCAGCTGCAGACTGTTATCTGTTTTTGGCCACTTATAGTCAACGGACTCTTCCGGTAACTATAAAACCGGGTATTGTAGGCAGCCTCTGTGTTAGCTGCCTGCGCAAAGGATTGAGAACTCGGCGTTTTTCCTAGAAGCTCTCTCCCCGGTGTCCACATTAAGCGAACTCAATTAGTTTGCTTGGTATGTGGACGCGTTTCGAACGGAGGGGCCCCCTTTTATGGCTTCTTCTTCCGGTGTCGAAGCGGGTCACTCTGGCATATGTCCTGTGGCCGCTCGTTGGGTCCGTTTCCCAACTGAGCGCCTTCCTGTCACCGTTGACAAACTGGCCACCTTTTTTGTGGTTTTGTTTGTCGTTTGCTCCTGCCCGTTTCTGCCGCCTTTGCGGCCCGGGCAGGCGAGCGTCGGTTGCGCGCGCCCCTCGTTTGGAGGCTGCGGCGCCCTTTCTTCCCTTTGGGAGGGCTGCGGCCGGCTCTGGGCGTGTTGTCTGCTGGCATTACGACTTCGCAGGTCTGCTCCGAGGTCGTCCACCCCCTTCACCAGCCCACTGCGGCCGAGATGGCGCCGAACCCCCTGGGCGGCGTGTCTGGGACTTCCCCAGCTGGTCTCCGCTGGTGGGCGGCGGTCGTTGGTCTTTTGGTGCTGCCGCCTTCACGACCGCCTCACCGCCCTCCACTGCAGCCAGCTCGTACCGCGACACCTGGGTCCAGCTGCATCAGCACGGTGCCTGTGATGCTCTGCGAGTGCTGTGACGGCGACTGTTCAGTGCACTGGACTTGAACTTTCCGGTTCTTCGGTCCTGCGTGCGTGAGCTGTTGACGGCGGACACTGTGAAGACGCGCGCTGGGTGTCGCGTGTATTTGTTGGGGGTGCGCAGAGAGATATATTATTTTATGAGAGCAGGTGGGCCTCCTTTATTCTTTATTGAGACCCACCTACCGTTTTAAGGAGGGGGGATGTGGGGATTCCTGTGGTCTCCTTCCCCGATGGCTGCGATAACGGCCGCGGGTCGGAACACTCGGCCTCCTTCGCCGTGAGCTCCGACCTGTTCGTGAGGCGGAGGGCCGCCTGGCTTGGGGGGCTCTCCTCTCACTCTCTCCCGGGGGACCGCTTTCCGTCCCCCCGCTCGGATGCGAATCACTGCTGACAGGCGAGGAGGCTTTCGCCTCGACTTTTCCCGCTTTCGGGAGGGGGACTCGTCCGGTGACCGCGAAAGAGATAGGACGTGTGTCGGCGACTTCTCCGATGCTTCCCCGATCTTGGCTCTCCGGAACCCCGCGTCTGGCAGGTAAGGACCTTTTCTTACCTTGCCGGCGCGGGGGGCATTTTGGATGGGGACATTGTAGTTCATTTAGAAGAGTATGTTAATAAATGCTCTTGGACTCTGTCCTTACTCTGGTACGTGTGTCTTCTCTTCCGCTATATTCGAGAGAGTGAGACAAGGTAGACGATCATTGGCACCGACGGAGGTAATTAATCGAACCGACCCGCGGTAATGTAGCCCTAAACGTCGTCTATATTGCCGCGGAGATGTGGGGACCGCGCTACTAGGTTTGACGTCTCCTTTGAGATCGCCGCCGCTGTTGAGATAACCCTTTGGTTACTCTATCGGTACCTGTGTTGGTAGCAAATTCCACATAACATATGTGGGATTTGTGCGACCAGCTCACAGGTACCGATAAATAACCAAAGGGTTGCTGACTCAACAGCGGCGGCGATCTCAAAGGAGCCGTCAAACCTAGTAGCGCGTCCCACATCTCCGCGGCAATATAGACGACGTTAAGGCTACATCACCGCGGGTCGGTTCGATTAATTACCTCCGTCGGTGCCAATGATCGTCTGCCTTGTCTCACTCTCTCGAATATAGCGGAAGAGAAGACACACGTACCAGAGTAAGGACAGAGTCCAAGAGCATTTATTAGAACACTCTTCAAAATGAACTACAATGTCCCCATCCAAAATGCCCCCCGCGCCGGCAAGGTAAGAAAAGGTCCTTACCTGCCAGACGCGGGGTTCCGGAGAGCCAAGACCGGGAAAGCGTCGGAGAAGTCGCCGATACACGTCCGATCTCTTTCGCGGTCAGCCGGACGAGTCCCTCTCCCGAAAGCGGGAAAAGTCGAGGCGAAAGCCTCCTCGCCTGTCAGCAGTGATTCGCATCCGAGCGGGGGACGGAAATAGGTCCCCCGGGAGAGAGTGAGAGGAGAGCCCCCAAGCCGGGCGGCTCTCCGCCTCACGAACAGGTCGAAGCTGCACGGCGAAGATGGCCGAGCGTTCCGACCCGCGGCCGTTATCACAGCCATCGGGGAGGAGACCGCAGGAATCACCACAATATATGGCAGTAATTCTGGAAAGACCTTGCCTAAATTCTGCCTTTCTCCCAAACATGACTGAACAAGATCTTCATATGTTGTTGTTTAGCTTTCGGCCTCAAAAGTCTCCTTGTATAGATAATATTAAACTCAGCGACTTTCTTTGCAATTTTCATATCTTAAAACCTGTTCTTCTTTACATACTAAACAGAATTATTGACAATGGGGTTTTCCCCTAAAATTTTAAAAGCGCTATTGTGAGACCTTCTTATAAAAAGGGTGCACGTGACATCGTAAAAAAGACTATCGTCCCATATTTATTCTTCCTTGTTTAGCATTGGTTCTGCAGAAAACATATTTTAAGACAAAGAGCGCCTTACTTGACCAATACAATCTTCTATCACCTAACCAATGCGGATTCACCACCTGCCGCAGCACTTTCTCGGTACTTGAGGATATGTCTAACACTTCACACACCTCATTCGACAAAATTAAGTATACGTGCGCTCTCATTCTCGATGTGTCGAAAGAGTTTGATTCTATCAATCACCAGATACTGTTGAAGAAGCCTTGCAATTACGGATTTCGGGTACATTTTGTTCGTTGCTTCAAAACTTCCTGACTGACAGATCCCGACAGGTATTGGTTTGCCACAAAACTATACTTTTACAAAAAAGGGTTAGTATAGTTTTCCCAAAGGGAGGAATGCTCTTGATACATATGTTCCTACGGAAAGGGAGAAACTTTCGTCCCTAAAGCAGGGGAGCAAAAGTTCCTCCGTCGCCTGCATCCCACTATGGTGGCCACGAATCGGGCAAATCGAGCTCAATAAGGCTTAACGAGAACACGAAGTCTATTGTACGGAGCGAGAAGAGCAGCAAATAAAAACGTAACACGAGCTTTCCGCGAACTGTATTTATTTCCGAAGCCGGCTTCCCCCTGCAGGTGAAGAAACTTCCGTTTTGAAAGCATGCAGTCACTCAGTCGTCTCATCGTCAGCACTGCGATGTTAAACGGAGACAACCGGCACCCAGTTCGCGCACTTTGTCTTACCTTTGCTATTCCTCGAGCCACAGTTCCTTCGTCAACCGTTGCGTCAACCGCACATCACGGAGGAGTGGTAAACCCTTCGCCCGCAAAACCAGAAGCCGCTCTCAAAAAAGCAAATCCGAAGCAGCCTCTTGGCTCGTTTCAGCACGGTAACACGAAATTATGGCGCAGCCGCGTAGCGTAAAGGAGGTTAAATCGGTTGCCACCAGATGGCAGGGTCAAGCAGAGTGATCGCAAGTAGCTAGGCTAGGTGGCGCTAGTTAACGCCCAATTCATGTTCTACAAAAAATATTTTATTTTCTCACGCCAGCATTGCGCTTCCGGGACCTCTATTACACACAGGTATACACATTACGCGTCCTACGGTACAAGCATCAGCTGAACATACATAGAGCGCATACACATACATACAAACATCAATTCACAGCACACCAACGTTACTAGAACTCTCAGTTGGGAAACTTACTGTTGAAACCTGGGCCGCTGGCGTCCACCGAGACCGAGCTAAATACGACAACAGCGCCAGTCTGTATCATTTGTCTTAACAGTGGTCGCCTTGAGCTCTTAGAAAGCATGTTTTTGGGTAAAAACTAACGGAAAAAACTCTTTTTGTAGTAACTTTTAATGGAGTTTGGTACAAAGGGGGCGCGTGTTGTTTTCTAAATTCTTTAGTTCGCAAGGTTTTGCAGTATAATTAATATTGTTTTTATACAACCGTGCCTCAGCGGGGATTTCAGGTAGCGCGTCCTGAGTTAGGCGCATATTAACCATGGTAGTAATCCGCGGCGCGTCCGCTTGGGAGTTGGGGGCGGTACCTCGAAGCCCCTTCCACAGTATCTGTTCTGGCCCCAAAATGGCCGATTACAGCGAGAATGGAAGTCACGGGCAGTTCCTGGAGTGGCCGCTGCGGGAAGAAATGGCGGCGTTGGGATCGCCATTAGATCGGTTCTCGTGGACGGATCGGTGCCACTTTTTCAGAGCAGTCTCTATTGCAGTTTCCCAACTGAGTGGTTCTAGTAACGTTCCAGCACACCAACTCTGATCACTACTCCCGGGCTCTGCGTTTCCGTCTTTTATACTGGTCGTTTTGAACGCACGGAATTTTTCGGTGACTCCCTAAGCATAAAAAATATTCCCAGCATGTTGATATTTTCCAGCAATGTCATACATCTGAGAGTATTTTTAATGGCTCAAGGGATGAATCTCTTATTAAAAAGAAACCGCTCGATCATGCCGTAATTATTTGAAAGCGAATAAATCGAGCCGCTCCAATGCGGTTCCAAGCCATGGGTTTGTTTCCCCGCACGGCACTTCCTAGCCAGTATTTCTATTGTAGTGTTTGTTTTTCTATTTGTGCTGTTCGCGCACGGCTGCAATCGCCGTCTTGAATTAAGGTCCGTTCACACACTTGCGTTCGAAGCGACCACTATGCTTACGAACGAATGCAACCGCTCCGACTTCAACGACAACTGTACGCGACGTGTACACACACATGGAACCGCATGCAACCAAACGAATCAACAGCCAATGAGAAACGAGCTTCAGCTCTTGCTCCTAGCCAATAGTAAGCAACCCAGCCACCCAGCTACGCTTACAAACATGGCGGACGGTTTCCAGCCCGACGCGAAATCCTCACCGGAACAGCCGGAGGTGTCGGCTACGGCGTACAGTCACGAAAATCTGCTGTGCGCCTACAATAGCTGTGTGAAGGCGGGTTCAAACATCTGAAACGAACTCGTTATTCAAGACTGCGTCCGTTGTGACCAGAGCGACCGCTCTGCGCCGCGCGTACACTCCTGGAACCACTGCCACAGGCGAAGCGGGTCGGCAGCACGGTGTTAGAGGCGGGGTTTATGCCGCACGTCCGGGAGCTTCCTGGCTCGTGACGACGACCATTCCCCGAAGTGAAGAACCCAGGGGTCCAGTGGAGGTGGGAGAATTGGTAACGTAACGAACGGTTTAATTACATGGTTGCGATACAGTCGTCAAATCCGAGAGAACTCCTGAGCAGACTCGCGCTCCGCCTTATATAGGGGTCCGTTTTCTCCCTCACTCCCCGCCAGGGCAGCAAGTGCGCAGCAGCAACCCGCCGTCAAGTGCGTCGTAGCAAGGTCCGCCGCGTCGTAGCCAGCAGTGCGTCGTAGCCAAAGTTCTCCGCAGTTAGGCCAGGCCTCTCTCCCCTTCCGGAGCGCACCAAGCCGCACGCACGCACACACGTCCCGTTGACGTCACGGGCGCGTTGAGACCTGTCTCCGCAGGCGCAGACACGTAGGCGACGGTTCCGTACTCGTCGGGACTCGTTTCGCGTAGGCCCCGTCCAGCAGGCGACGTTCCCGGACAGATCATGACTCGTTTCCGCAGCGTTGAAACTCGGAAGAAGGTCGCCGAAGGTTCCATTCTTAACAGCCCCTCCGGGGCCAGGGAAACCTCGAAAGGCCGGTGGTACAATCGCTGGCCTGAAGAGGTGGGCGTGGAGTAGGCCTTGAGAAGACGCTGCAAGCACCCAACAAACTCCCAAACCTCTTACAACGGAGGCATTAGCGGAAACGTCCCACACAACACCACGCCACACAGCAGCCAAACGCTCGGAATTCGCCAGAGACCCGCCAGACTGGATTACGGATTACCATAATTTGCCCAAAACAATGCAAATTGACCCGCTGTCGCCAAAACAAAACTCATTTTTCCAACGAGGTCACAATGAACAAAATACAAAAGACAAAAACTCTTCGCAATTTGTGAGGTCCTTTTGGGGTTTTAACGAAGTGCCCCCACTTAGATCCTCATTCCCGTGGATGACGAAGACCTCTGAGATCATCCCTACTGTTTTTCGTGATGCCAGAAAAATCTGCTCAACCCATCGGCATTGCCGTTAAATTTGCCTTTCCTTTTTCTTGCCCTGAAGTCGTAGTGATCGATTTTCACGTGATTTCTAGACGTGAAAATGCGGTCCTTATAGCGCCGATAAAACAATCCGCCTTTTTCATGCCCCGTTACATTGGTCCTAGCAATCTCCTGAGCTGTACCGCGAAACCCTGACACACTAGGGTCGCTCTTCTGCTCGACTGTCAAAGACACTCTGTCTACTCGTAGCAGAGGACCAAAGTTACGTGACGCCGGAGCTACGAGAGATCTTTCACTGATCCCGTCTTCCTCCGCCTTTTCCGCCGGTTCGTTGGGACGGCGTACACTTTCTAGTGCTACGAGGTCAGGCTGTTCTACAACCTGGTCCCTCTCATCCCGTTTCTCTGCCTCGAGCTCTGGGAGTGCCTGCTCCCCGACAGCTGCCTCTGGCTCTGGATCACTCGTCAACAAAGGGGCGAGCTGACGCGATTTGGACCTCGTACATGACTGAACTAGTCCTTCTCCCAGTTGTTGACCCCTCTCGCGCAGCAGGAATTCTGACCGGTTAGAAAACAAATAAGGATACTCCAACGGGACTGTTTGCGAGACAGCCGCCTCTGTCACTAGCTCTCCGAACGGGCCAGTTATCCTTACCGTCGCCATAGGCAGACAGACACTGTGCTTTTCGAGCAGCTGCTTGATCCAAACTACCTTTCCAGTAAAATCGGATGTCGTTACATACGACGGATGAACAACGTCCATCGTCGCTGCACTGTCACGAAGCACCCTGCACGGCTTTCCGTTTACCTGGAGCTCGTGAAGATAGGGACGAAGGAGCTTCAGGTCCTCGTCACTACCGGTCACGGTCGAGAACACAACCCGCGGTTTCTTACATCTGGCCGCTGTGTGTCCCGGCTCCTGACAGTTGTAGCACAGGAACGGCTTCCTAGCCTCGAACTGCCCTGTTTGGCTTTTCCGCGCCTCGTCTCCGTTCGAGTGTTCTGCGCTCTTTTCTGGGACCTTTTGTCCTGCTTCGGGCTTCTCGGGCCCGTTTTCTCGCGAGCCGTTTCCCTGTCGGAAGGTCTTGCGCTGATCGCTCCGGCCGGGTTCGCTTTCCTCTCCGCTCAGCTTTCTACGCGTTGCGTACTCCTCGGCTAGCTCAGCGGCCCTTTCGACAGAGTCGACTCCTACCCTGTCCTGCACCCAGAGCTTGACTGACTGCGGAATGCTACGAAAGAACTGTTCGAGGCACACACACTCGACTACCTTGTCTCGGCTTTCGTACACTTCCTCGCTCTTCAACCATTCTATCAAATTGGTTTTAAGCCCGTAAGCGAATTCCGAGTAGCCCTCGCTGCTCTTTTTGGATGCGTTTCTAAACCTTTGACGGAACGCCTCGGCAGAAAGGCGGTACCGTTTCAAAAGGCTGGACTTCACCTTGTCGTAGTCGTCCGCGTCTCCAGCACTAAGGCGCGCGACAACCTCTGCAGCCTCACAGGGCAACAAAGTCAAAAGCCGTTGCGGCCACGTTTCTGGGGCGAAGCTCAACTTCTCACATGTCCTCTCAAAGTTAACTAAGAACAGGCCCACGTCTTCCCCAACTTTAAACGGCTGCATGAGCTTCTTCATTTGATACGACTCGGTCTCACTTGCTCGCACCGGAGCCCCAACTCTACTGTTCTGCGAGTTTAATCGCTGTTGTTCAATTTCGAGCTCTAGCCTTTTCAGCGCTCGCTCCTCTGTCGCAGCCTGCGCTCGTTCCTCTCTCGCTGCAGCCTGCTCTCGTTCTCGTTCCTCTCTCGCTGCAGCCTGCTCTCGTTCTCGTTCTCGTTCCTCTCTCGCTGCAGTCTGCGCTCGTTCCTCTCTCGCTGCAGTCTGTTCTCGTTCCTCTCTCGCTGCAGCCTGCTCCCGCTCCTCTCTCGCTGCAGCCTGCTCTCGTTCCTCTCTCGCTGCAGCCTGCTCCTGCTCCTCTCTCGCTGCAGCCTGCTCTCGTTCTCGTTCCTCTCCTAGCGTTCTGAAGCAGTTCCCACGCAATTTTAATTTCCTCTGCTTCTGCGCTCTCTGAAATCGCTTTACTGATCTCAGATTTCTTCATCTTTTGCTCCACCTCCACACCCAATTCTTCACATAAACAGAATAAATCTGTTCTCAGTAACCTCATTAGATCCATGATCGCTGCTCTTTAGCTTTGGCTTTGTTCTAAAACTTGTCGCGAGGTTGTACCCAAACCTAGCGCACGAGTCAAACACTAAGGATTACCAGCAGTTCAAAATTAATTACCCATAATCTGAAGCCTGGCGAATCTCAAAGCAAAGTCCAAACGCTCACCCGCAGATGTAGCACGATGTCGCATGGTCCGATCCCAACCGCTGCCAACCAGTTGTTAGAGGCGGGGTTTGAGCCGCACGTCCGGGAGCTTCCTGGCTCGTGACGACGACCATTCCCCGAAGTGAAGAACCCAGGGGTCCAGTGGAGGTGGGAGAATTGGTAACGTAACGAACGGTTTAATTACATGGTTGCGATACAGTCGTCAAATCCGAGAGAACTCCTGAGCAGACTCGCGCTCCGCCTTATATAGGGGTCCGTTTTCTCCCTCACTCCCCGCCAGGGCAGCAAGTGCGCAGCAGCAACCCGCCGTCAAGTGCGTCGTAGCAAGGTCCGCCGCGTCGTAGCCAGCAGTGCGTCGTAGCCAAAGTTCTCCGCAGTTAGGCCAGGCCTCTCTCCCCTTCCGGAGCGCACCAAGCCGCACGCACGCACACACGTCCCGTTGACGTCACGGGCGCGTTGAGACCTGTCTCCGCAGGCGCAGACACGTAGGCGACGGTTCCGTACTCGTCGGGACTCGTTTCGCGTAGGCCCCGTCCAGCAGGCGACGTTCCCGGACAGATCATGACTCGTTTCCGCAGCGTTGAAACTCGGAAGAAGGTCGCCGAAGGTTCCATTCTTAACAACGGCGACCGCCTCTCCGCCGCCGTCAGCTGTTTTGGCGGTGCCTCTAAAAAGAAGGGGACGCGCTGCCACTCACTTGCGTAACAGAAAATAGACAGACCGTCTTCTATGGTATAAAGTCTATTTTTTTGTTCAGGATACGCCCTCAGGATAGTGCATTAAAAAAAAAAGAAAAATATGCAGTACGCCGTCTTGCACAATCACGACTTTCATACACGGCTTTGCCAACAGTACAAATCTCGCCACACCTTTTTCTCTACGATCATAAAAGACGATCTGATTTTAGCAGCGACACAGCAAACGTAGAAATATAACCTCGTGATCACATAGACGGTGCGAGCGCTCAGGATTGCTAACACTAATCACCTTTCTCGGGTGATGAAAACGCGTGAAAATTCGCATCCTTGGCACGCGTACGCCCCAGTAATACCTTGAACTTGAGCACACGCATGGAATGCACCAAAAAAGAAATCCGGGCGATGTTCGAGGGACACGAATGCTAAGAAAGCACCACTGTAGTCGAAGTAAACAAACACGACTGGCACGGACATTCTGCTGTCTTGAGGAAGTTGCCTGCGGATCGCCGCACGAGTGGGTGGATCTTCCCTTCTAGTACGTGCTGGGTTATCATAGCGACCACGACGATATTACAGTCAAGGATAGCGATTTTACGGGGAACGATGAGAAGTTTCCACCACGCCGTCCACGTCGGCAGTCACCCTTAACCGCCATGTTTGCGGACTGAAGGAGCCTGGCACGACCCGCATGCAACGCGCGCGGCCAGCTCTCTCGACTCTTGATTGGCCTGTCGCTCCGTCGTTCCCGAACGTAGAGAAAAATTTCGACCCGGCTCAACTCATGCGTTGCGAACGAACGCGAACAGAAACGACCGTTTGGCGCTTCGTTGCTGCATATTGCTCAATGGTTCCAGCCGGTTTTGTTGATTAATAGCGCAGTGGTCACTCCGAACGCAACTGTCTGAACGGGCCTTTAATCTGTGTAGAGCGGATATTCACTCAGCTGGAAGTGATGCTTCACGGGCAGAGAGATCGCTTTTCGATCAACTTGAATGCAGTCAAAGCCGCGACTTGCGGCAGGTGTTAAGTGTACGGAGCTACCCCGTGGCGAGCTCGAAAACGACTAGCGCTCATCCCAGCGCGCCACTTGGAGGGCAGTTTCTCCAGGAACCGTAGTATATTTAAACAGCAAAATAAAGGATAGCTTTTTTTTCTCGATTTTACCTTTTTTATGCTAAAATTTCAATGTAAATATACGTACTTTCCGTCATTATTTCGTACTGTTCAGTCTTTTCCCCAGAGCGCAATCGCTCTCGGGGACCGACAGTCACATTGGCCACTGTATGATAGGAGCTTACCGTTCAGACCAGCGTTCCAACATGATTATCCGCACGTCGATCGACTGCACCTAATTTCTCAAGTGGTCTTAAACTCTTTAATGTAAAGCGGAATGTCAACCTGCGACACCCCGCCCCCTCCAATCACGGCCCTACCAGCGGCATCAATGCCCGACGGTTTACGTCATCTCATCTTGTTGTTACAACACTGATACGCGAACACACGGTCACATCGGCGATAATTCCAGTCTTCTGTTCACTACGCACAACACTGCCATCACGATGTTGCTGCTATGTTGCTGACACGCAGAAATACAGAACCACGTTGAACGCCGGTTGGCACTCGGCACGGGAAAACAGAACCGAACTCAGCACGGAAGGCACCCAGGCAGCCGGCAGGAAAACCTGCCTGCCTTGGACACAGTTCCTGCGATTTCCATAACGTCGAAAACGTCGATACAGTTCCGCATGGTTCCGCTACTGTAGTTCCGCGTAGGTCCCGCAATCCGCGCAATCCAGAGACGGCCATCTTACCCAGTGTACGTAGCGCTGCTGGCACTGCTCCGGAACTTCGCTGTTTCTAGCGGCTTCGTTTGTTCGTTTGAAAAAATTAGTGGTAAAAACGTCAATGCAACCGAAATGTTCTGCACGTTTGGACTAGAAGACGGAATTACAGGCGGCCTTCGCTGCCGCTGAAGCTCAATCAACTCAACAACATTTATTTAACAACGTGCGCGACGTGCTCGAAAAACGAAACCGAAAGAAGATGAGTGTGGAGGGCGAAAGCTTTCTCCCGTCTGCCTGGAGAAGGAGGAAAACGTCTCGTTCCTTCCTTCTTCTTGTGTCCGCTTGGGGGCGCGTCAGTAGAAGGGAGGAAGACGCGCCGGTGCTACCTTTTTCCTCCATTTTTTCTTAAAGTGCAGGGTCAGGGCCCGGCAGTCGAGCGGCCGAGGCAGCCGAGTTACGATATGTGGCCGAAGAGGCCGAGGCCCGAAGCCCGCCGCTATCGCAGCTGATCACAGCCGCCCAGTGTACGTAGCAGTGTCGGCATCGTTTCGAAGCTTAGCGGTTTATGACGGATGTGTTTAAACTTCTTTCTTTATGAATGTCGAAAACGCCACGGCAAAAGAAACGACTGAAGGACCGACCTCGTCGTCTTGGCCCCTGCGTAAACGGCTTAGATCCTGGGTGCCCAAATCTTGTTTATCAAACAGCGCGCTGATGAAGCTTGTAGCAATGATATTTGTATAGTTTTCCTTGGCGTCGGTGGATAATAAGGACTTTAATTTTCCTTCCATCGGTCTGGGTTTGTTTATGCCTGTTTTGGTAAATAAAAAAATAAAAAACTTAACGAAAAAAAAACGAAAAAACACCGCTCCTTCCAGGGATCGAACCTTCGACCACTTGGTCAGTAGTGCGATGTTCTACCCCTGCGCCAACCGAACAGGGAGGAACTGGACCTCCTCCTTTCATCCAAACTTCTGTTCCTCCCTTCTCTGGGCAACTTGGCCACAACAAGGAGGAACAGTCGCTGTTGCTACCCTTTTCTCCTCCTTTTTGCTTAGAGTGTAGCGCCAAAGTTATGCCTAGAGAAGGGGGAGCTACCGCAAGCCTAGGTACTGTCCTCATTGCTGTTTAATCTTTACGTAAACGATCTCGCCAGATCAACATTAGGATGTTCAGTTTATTAATATGTAGATGACTAATTGTTATTATCTACTCATATCAGCCTGCGTAGTGCAATCAACATGCTACAAAAATAATCTACAGGAGTAATGAACGGGTTTCGAAGCAAATCGAATATCTGTGAATGTGCAAAAAAAGAGAACATTTTCTGTTTCCGTAATCTGCTCCGGCGGACGTGCATAGACATAACCTTTTATATTAGATTCATCGTCTAGTGTATCTTGCAGCTGTACATCTATACCATACGTAAATACAGTAAAATACTTGGGAATTTTCCTCGACAGCGGTCTATTATGGTTTACGCACTTGGATTATTTGGCTAAGAGACTGCGAAGTGTATCATGTTTATTATATCTCATCAAAACTTTCCTTCCGATCTCCATCAGAAAAATGGCTGTTAACGCTCTCGTGTGTGGAGCGCTGCGATACGGGACTACAGCCTTCGCCAACTGTCCAGCTCTTTTGGACAACAAATATTGATGTCATTGTTAAGAGCATTGCCTAAAACGTTGCCTATGATCCCAACCTAATACATGGTGGTGATGTGTCTCGCATCAGTGGAATTACCGCGTGTTCTGCGTCTTTTTCAACGATGTGTTATCCTAAAACATTATTAAAACAGTCCGTTTGACACCCCTCACTTTATACAACACTCTATAGAAAATAATGAACGCTTTATAATTCCTCGAATATACATGAACTATGTGAATAATGTACGTTCATCTTACGTTAGTAACATCTTCAACAAATTACCAGACGTTCTTAATCAACTTTATTCACAACGATCGTTAAAAAAAAACACTCAAGAAAATCTGCACATATGCATTTGGTTTTGAGAATAACATTTCAAACTCTCTTTGTACCCTTCTGCATTTGGTGTTCAATCCAAATATGCCTTGTTTATGTCTGTAACTGTGTTTATGCTGTAAGTACTTGCTTATTTGGATATCCGCGCAAGTATCTGGAGATCTAAATATGGGTATCTATATGCACCTCCATACACATATCTCTTTTTTTCCGTACATCTGGAGTTTTTGTTTTTAACTATTTGAAAGTTTACATTGCACCAGCTTTCTGTATAAATATTACTTTGTCTTCAAGGATGGTAGAGTATCCCTATAGCAATAATCGTTTTTTTTCTTCTTATTTATGCCATTTGTGAAGTGTTTTGAAATGCCATACTGACTGCTATTAGCAATGACAAGAACAGCTCGTCTACCACTCACATTGGCCAACATCATTACTTGCATCGTGTCACACAAGCCAGCACTTGCTTCTACAGACCCGAGTCTTATGGCTAATTCGGGTGGCCATTTGCCGGCAAAAGTCTTGCCATATCTTCGGCAAGGGCTTTCGCGTGGTCAAAGGCTGGCGGGTGCAAAGCGGTTCGGGTGGCGCTTCTAAGGCGTGTGTCGGAAATTTAGCGGCACAATTTTGCCCGAGCTCAAGAGATCGGGCAGCTTCTCTGCCAGACTGAATTCGTTATCGTAACATCCCGAATCGGGAAAAGGAACCAAACGAAACAATGCACGCTGAAAGTGGCAGATAGCGGGTTTGTGTGGGAAACACACGAAGCCATCGAGACAGACAACCATTTCTGCCCCGAGACAAAATAGCGAAGAAAAATGAAGGGGAAAGATAATTTATGTTTGAAAGAAAGCCAACATTTTTGGAAGAATTTGTCCAGACTTCGCAAGGTCAGTTTTCTCTGAGACCCGTGCTGCATCATACATCACTTTGTTTTACAACTCTGTAATAACACGTTATCACACCACCGAGAAAAAAAATGTATGCACAGTAATACAGTTCGATACTTGAATACGCATTACAATTTCAAAGGGGGTGGGCACAATAAGAAGACTGAGGATTCTAAAAGAGGTAATAACAATAAGCAGATCACGAAAAACGACGCTGGGAAGCCTCCTTGGGATCCTTGTAAAACGGCAACAGCTAATCGGAAATTCAAAAGACTTATTGAAATTTGACGCGAGTGCGGGCAGCACCACACTGATTTTTACATCTGCCCTTTTATTAATTTTATAATTTAATATTCTGTCAGCTGGACAGACAGTGGTAATGTTAATATTTTGAAAACTTTTGTGACGCCGCTCCCGTTTACACACATTTCAAAGAGTCGTAATTTATATTATCAGCGTGCTCATTGTTCCATAGGCTAATCGAGGAAGAAGTTAACAAAGCTCATTCGCGACCCAGGCCCATAAGAACGACGGATTCACGGCGCTTTGTATTCGGGTGAAGAGGTCACGTGGGGCGCCGCTGTCGCGTTTTTGGTCGCCGGTGACACCGGCAAGGAGCTCGCCGGCGATTGACCACCCGAATTAGCCATTACGGATTCATTACTGGGAAAGGCCCGCAACCGGCCCTTGATGATTTTTCTGATTACATAAATTCAACATTCGAAAGTAATATGTGTTTGCATGCTGCTCTTTCTTGATGTGTCCAAGGCTTTCGACACTGTCGGCCATCAGCTGCTCTAGCAAAATTATATCGCCTTGGTTTTCGCGGCCCGTTTTATTCTTTTACTGGAAAAATTTCTATCTACAAGGTCCCCGGTTGTCCCTAGTTGGAAACTTTAAAAGTTTTTTCGGCTAACTTTACTGGCGGGAGTGCCTCAGGGGTTCTGTTTTTCTCCTCTACTTTTCAATATTTTTGTGAACGACATGGCCCAGGTTATCAAGGAGTGTAAAATTTACCAATATGCCGATGACACTCTCCTTGTGTCACGTCATATTAATTTCTTTGACTCACTCCATACACTCGAAATAAACGCCTCTCATATAATGGATTGGCTTGGTGATAACCTCTAGACAAGCCGCCTAAAACTAAGCTGGCAGTTTTCACAACCCTCTTAAAAAACGCCAGGCTCAGGTAAAGTTTTTGCTTCACCCTTCCAGTTTGCTCGATGCAACTGTGTATCAATCGAGTCTGTCGATCACGTGAAGTACTTAGGTGTACATTTTGATTTTGATATGTCTTGGAACACACATATCCCATATATTTGTAGCAAATTACGAATAGTGTCTTGTATGCTTTATGATATTACATTTTTATGCCAGTCGGTATTAGAATGATAATCGTCCATGCGCTTGCTTACAGTATCACTTCGGTACGGTATTACGGTGTTTGGTAACTGTTTGGGTCGTTGGCAGTTGAAAGTTAATTCTTTATTGAAAGGAATCCTGACAAGCGTCGCATATAATTCTACTTTTTCCAGCAACAGTGATATTTTTTGAAGTCTTCAATTGCCTAATCTGCGTTCTCTTTTTATACAAACAGTTGTGCTCCGTAGATTTTGGAAAAATGAGTTTAAAACACCATTTCCAGTCTCCCCGAATACTTCGTCGCGTTCCTCGTTTTGTAGTCCCAATTTGTTCAACCAGGTACGGGAAATGCACTCGGGATTACTACGTTCCGTGTTTGTTCAACGCCCTCCCCGATACTTTCATTGACATTATATCACTGAAACAACTGAAGAAGGAACTCAAGTGCACCAACTTTGATTTCATCTAGCATCTCTTTGCTGTGTCTGCATCCTTCGAGCTTAAAACTGTAATTAGCTAAGTTAATGTTAACTTAGTTTCGCCTTTTTTTTATTTTTCCCTCTTACTTTGTTTTCGCTTAACACTTTCGTTTTTTTTTTCCCATACGTGTTTTTTTTGACAGCTTTGTGCTCTTTTTGACGCTTTTCGTGTTTTTGTTTCTTTAGTGCTTTTTATGCTTTTTTTGTGCTTTTATAGTTCGACTTTCTGTCTTACATTGTGGAATCACAATAACGCTGACGAAAATAATCCCTGGAGAAGGGGAACAAGAGCGACAAAACAAACATGAATCTCCAAACACAGCTAGGTGACTGGTGAGCGGCCGAAAAAATCCCCCCTGGTCCGGAGGTATCCGAGCCCGGGACCTCCCGCCCACTACAGGTGGAGCGCTCTACCAACTGAGCCTAACCCAGAGGTTAAGAATTCTTTTGAATTTTTGTTTTATGGGCGTCATCATACAAGCCCTCTGCAGGCTTTGATATGCCCGTATTTAAAACTTGAATTCCAATGTGTGTGAAAATAAAATGTAATTATATTATTATTAATAATATTATTACATAAATTAGTACATAAAATGAGTACTTCTGTGAGCCCACACGTTAGCACGAACTGCTGCATGACTCTATGAGCACAGGTCCTTTTCCTCCATGAGTGCTTATGGTTCTCTGTTTGAATTGCTTCCTACCTACCTTGGACATCTGCAAGTTTATCGCAATTTCGAGAGCCTTAGGCTCCAATTTGAGCCACGCCTAAGACTTCGTCAACAGTGCACTGCTTACTTGATGATTTCTTTTATCTGCTACGCGTCGTAGCATCCACTGGCCGACTTATGTGTGGTCTGTGTTTTAGCTTTTTTTAATAAAATATTTGGTTTATTTCTTGTCTTTTATTATCAGTCCATTGCTTTGACTAGAACAGCCTTAAAAACATCATCTACTGAACTTTTTTGACAACTCACTTTTTCTTATATGATACCTACTGTTTTTGATCCACTGCGACTTTGGTTTAATCATACAAGCCCTTGCTGGCTTTGATGAACCTGTGTTGTGCGTTGGAAATGCCCATTCTTCATAAATAAATCATTATTATTATTAATATTATTATTATTATTAATATTATTACAGTTTATGAGTGTGCCAGGACAAGGCCGGATGGCCATTCCTGGACACCAAATAAAACTGAATATTGATTGATTGATTGATTGATTGCTAAAGGGGCCCTGCAATCATATTTAAGCGTCTACCTTTTTTGCGGTTTCCACGTCTCTTGGGGTTCGGGCAAGCCAGCGGGCACGGAGAGAGTAACTAAATATCAGTGCGTCATATTTTAACCGGACGACGCGGAAACCTCCTCCACCTACGGGGGCGACCCGCGGTGCCGAAAGCGCGCGATATGTGAAGTCTTTGGTCCTGGGCTTACTACTGGTCAGAGCCGCTAAAAGCTTCTTTTTAGTCGAAATACAAAATATAAGTGGCGCGAACCGTTTCAATTATTTATGAAAGTAGTTTTTGTTCAGTATTTTAGATCAGAAAAGAAACAAATGCAGTTTATAAAGTACGGAAACAAGAAATGACCCGTCGACATACCCGCCACCAAGCGGTGGAAAAGGCGGCGCATACTAGAAAGGTGTAGTGGGATCAGGCACCGACGAGCGGCGAGCGTAGAAAGGTCCCGGATGTACGCGGCGGCGCTGCGGTCGTATACGGGCTCGAGGATCCGACCGGTTCCGAGCGTTCCGAAGGCCTTCGGCGAGCAGGTTTGGCTTGCGGTTTGGCCGTTTGGCGGTATGGCAGCGCGAAGTGGCTCCCGTTCTGAACTGATCTTTACCCCGTGTTTGCTGTCGTTTGTGGCCAATGAAGTGTCATGCCGAATTAGTGTTTAATCGCGCAGCAAATGCAATGCGAGCCGCCCTGGCTGCCCGCTTCATACAGCCTATCCAGAACATGCTTTAGTGGCGCCCTCTCGAGCCGTCGACACGGAGTGCGGCAGCCGTGAGCGCTCGCTGAGCTCACTACCCCTCCTCTAGTTCACGGCCACTCAAGCGACCAAGGACGTCATGAAGGAGGTTATTTTTTGCTTGTTTTTGTAATTTTAATTTGCCTATAACTTTTAAAATAAAGCGAAATTCAAGAAAAGAAAAGTTTCATTAAGTTACTACGTTCAGTGCGCTCAGGTTCGGTGCAAATTAAAAACCAGTAAAAAGTCCTTGCAGGGCCCCTTTAAAGATGTGTGGTGTACTGAAACAGCTTGATATAGAACTCCTTCACTGCGAATCAATACCAGACAGGGTTGGAACTCTAAATGGTCCTAGGTTTTGCTAGCTTGCTACTGACCTCTGTCACATAAACTTTTGACGTTTTTAAAGGAACTGAAAGAAACTCTTTGCAACTTTTCAGTCTACTGATGATATCTGTCTGGTAGGTGACTTTAATATTGATACGCTAAAACCCTCCAAATCTATAGTCTGTGGCTATCTCAATTTACTGGCACAGTTCGGTCTAGAGTTGTTGATTGTCGCTCCAACTAGAGAAGAACTTTTAAATGGACACCTTCTGTCGTCATTTCTTGATCACATTAGCGTGCGCGCTCCGAATGTGTTGGGGAAGTCGGCCATGATAGTACAAAAAGTTACTGACCACTACACTGTGGCAGTCAGCTCACTTCAAAACTCAGTGTTAAACCACCGACAAAGTCAACCAAACAGGTGGAAATAATTGATCAAGTAAGGTGCAGTGATTTGGTTAAGGCCAATGATTCGAATAATTTGCTGTCTATTCAAGATTTCGGCGAAGTCTATAGTCGATTCCGAGATCATTTTATGCCTTTTGGGGAGCAAGCTAAAAATGTTATTACTGTAACACGCCTTCCTATTGAACATGGGTGGTAACGGGATATTTTGGCTGCTATAAAGTCTAAAGACGCTCTTTCGGGTTCAGTGTCGGCGTTCTCCAACGAATGCTCAGTTGAAGGCAGAATTTCGTGGTATACGTAATTGTGTAAATGCGCTAATTTTTCCAGCTAAAGAAGAAAATTGCCGAGATTAGTTTCTTAAAGCAAAAGTCGAATATTTCGTAGACATTGTGTTTGATAAATCAACTAGAAGGGAAGGCAGATGGGAGATCAATTGACGACAGGCTTGAAAAAGCGTTTGGTCATAATACGACAAAAACCGTTGAAGACTTTAACAGCTTCTTAGCCAGCATTCTCTGGGGTATCCCGTCACAATGCTCAATTCCCACCAGAGCTTCAAGACTCCAATGTTTCCTCTGGTTTCCTTCCTCGAATGACAGAGCAGGATCTGAGCACATTGCTTTTCAGTTTCAAATCAAACAAGGTACCGGACACAAATAGCATTAACGCGGAAGATCTTCGGAGAAATATATGTCTCCATAAACCATGTGCTTCTTCACATGTTAAATGGTGTTATTTAGAGCGGGAGGATCCCGGATGAATTAAAGATTGCGCTAGTGAGACCTTTATTTAAAGGTGGAGTGCGAAGTAAAGTTTCTAATTATCAACCAACTTCAATCTTACCTAGTGTAGTACGAATGTTAGAAAAACACATTCTTCAAAGTGTGATGTCTTTCCTTGAAAAATTTGAGGATCTTCTCACCCAATCAATATGGTTTCGATAATTGTCGCGGTACCCAGCCACTTCTAGAATATTTCTCAGATAAGTTGCATCTGGCTTTCGAGAGAAATCAAAACCCTTGCGCCCTCTTTGTTGATGTGGCAAAGGCGTTTCATACAGTTAGTCATGACATCTCACTAAAAAAAATTGAACGATTTTGGTTTTTGCGGTTTATTCCTTTTTCGCTTCAAAATTTTTGACTGGGAGTACACAAATTGTTTTTATAGGAAATAGCCGAAGGTCTAAAGTTTCTTAAAAGCGAGGATTCCCCAAGGCTTCTATTCCCCCCCCCCTTCTTTTTAACATATTCATGAACAGTATGACCCAGTCCATTTCCACATGCAAGCTATACCAATACGCGGATGACATGGTGTTTCTATTTATTCATCGTAATTATGCTGCAGCAATCACGTTGCTTCCAGACAATGCGTGTCACTTACATGAATGATTTAAAACAAATTGTCTGTCGATAAATATATCTAAAATAAACTTATTTGCTATCACAGTCCTCTGAAAGTTTTAACTTCCCATCTTGCACTCTATATTCACACATCTGAGTGCATTACATGCAATTGTTCTCCTGCGGCTTACGTCAAGAATGTTAAACATTTAGGTATAGAGATTAATAGCGCTTTGTCATGAAATTCTCATTTGTCATATATTTGTGCAAGACTCAAAAATGTCTCTTGCTTACTGTATAATGACAAATCTTTACTACCTAGTTCAACAACAAAAAATAGTTCAAGCTTTGGCATACAGTGTTTTGCGATTAGGTATACCAATTTCAGGTCATGGTTCGGGAGTATGGGCTCACAAAATTGATTCAGTTCTGAAAGGCATTTTTAAAAGTATTGTTTACGGTTTCATATTGCAATTTGAGGAACAAAAGTTAATAACACTGGGTTTACCTTTATTCAAGTTACTACTAACTCAAACTGTTGTGCTAAGGTACTTTTGAAACGATTGGTTCAAAATACCCCATGTTCCATCTCACTCACTTCGGCGCGTTGAACGCCACGTGCTGCCTTATGTCGCTACTAACAACTAAGAAAAAGAGTGCGCAATTTTTACATTCCTGCTGTCTTCAACTACCGGATGTCATCTATAACGTGGACTCGTTAAGGACACTAAAACGAGTACTCCAGTACATTTGTGACTAGTCGTGACTGCGATTTTGTGTGTGTGGTTTGTCATGATGTGAATCACATCGTGGACGATGTTTGACGCAATTAGAACCTAATGTGTTGGAGACCCTTATAAATTAGCGTGTAGGGTGCTGTCCCACAAGCCTCCCTCTGGTTTTGACAGACCCGTGTGTTTACTTTGATAGAACAAGAGCTAATAAACTATTATTATATTGTTATTATTCATATATTATATATTATTTTTGTCCCTTCATTAGCTCCTTCAAGTGGCTGTCAAATACTGTTTGTTTCATTTTGTCGTCGCTACTTTCACAGACTTATCGCAAAAGCGCAAACTCGTACCGCAATATGTTGTGCGTTACGGTGTTTTGCTTTGATTGACTTTGTCTTTCTAACATTGCAAGAAATTCTATATAATGTACAGTTTTCTTTATTTGTAGTCTTCAGTGTTATAGTGTTATAGTTATTCTTTCAGTGTTATACTGACCTTGTTTTTGTAAGATGGTCCTAGTTGCTGTCCGGTTTTCTTGGCTTGTATTCTTATTCTTTCAAATTGGTTTTCTGCTTTTCTGAATTTCGTTAAATCGAAGTTTGTTTGCTTTTTTTATATGTGAATTGTTTTGAGAGGTATTTTCTGTGCGACTGTCGGGTCCATTCCCGCAAGCCACTATTGGCTTCCGACGGACCTATTTTCTTGTGTATTGCAATGAAGACGTTGAAAACAATTATTATTATTGTTTAATATTATTACTATTATTAGCAGAAGTCTAAGTATTCGGACGTTCATTTCGATTGATCGGTGCTAGATATCTTGTTTTACTATTATTTTCGACGACCTGACTCGTCCTGGCAACGTCTGTCAGTCTACACCGGCACAGAGCGGGTGTCTGGGGCGACTCGCTTGACGTCGTCCCCACCTACAAGAACCACGAGAGATCTTACCGAGACGACGACTGAATCGCCGGCACGATCACCGCCATGATCCCAATGGCCGGCCTCTTCCAGTGAGGCCACCTGTGCGGGCTCATTACAACAGGTGAGCAGTCTGACCACCGCATTCCAGCCCTGGCAACTCCACGAGATCGGTCCTTCAGCAAGACCGGGTATACCACCGCCTTTACTGCCCTCGGCTGTGTGGTTAGGATTCCGCGATATCCCTTGCCGGGCTCTCCGCAATCGGGCCAGCGCTCGCTCTCATCACAAGCCAATTCATGCGGTGCGCTCAAGAATAAACGGTGTCTTACGTTTCCAAGAAGAAAAGGAAAGAATTAAAGCAAGATCTTCGGACAGCGAACCTCCAAGTTAATGGCCCCCTCCCGGGCTCCTCTCGCCGGCCTCACCTGCTTACTTCGAACCGCTTCGTGACGACTTCAAGCCATCACAGTGCGTCACAGTGCGCTGCTTGATTCGAGCGTCTAATCTCAGCCTCGCTGTGCGCGTGGCAGGGAGAGTGTTTTAGAGCGCAGCTCTTAGGCGCCCGTTCCCGGCTTGAGCGGCGTCGCCGTCGCCGTAAGCGCCCGGCGCATTATGGGACGCGTGACGTAGCTGGTGGGTTCACTGATGACGTCATCAGTGACGGTGACGGTGACGATGACGATGTTGATGACGTCATCAGTGACGATGACGATGACGTCATACGATGACAATTACGTCATCACGATGACGATGACGTCATCACGATGATGTCAAGTGGCGTCACTGATGACGTCACCGATGGTGTCGCTGATGACGTCGCTGATGATCGTCATCACGATGACGTCACCGACGTCACTGATGACGTCACTGATGACGTCATGAGCGTCACCGATGACGTCACTGATGACGTCACCATGCTTGACGATGACGACGATGGCATTGTGATTACGTCAACGTCATCGTCATCGTCACGTGACCTCACAGGGGTTACGTGACGCCACGGGAGTCACCTGACCCCCGTGAGGTCACGTGACCCTCGTGAGGCGACGGCGACGCCGCTTGGAGGGAGGAGTAGCGAAAAGGATGAGAGAGGAGAGGAGGAAGGAGGAGGGTATACGCTCCCCTCAGGAGTCAGTACCCTTCCCTCCTCCTCCTCAAGAGCTGCGCTCCTAGTTCGGCGTTACAGGGAGTTGTAAACGGCTTTCATTTTTTCACTTCTTGGACCATGTGACTGTCAGGCTCTTTGCTGTACTTTATATATACATTCTGTAAACGACTTGATTTTCGCGGGCTCAAATTGTCGCCAATCGGGCCAAAGCTGAAAATTTGAATTATTCGCGGTTCTAATTGTTGCGAATCGAGTGTAGCTTCCGTACTGTTCACATATTGCCCGCATTGTTCGCGGGACGTATTTTCGCGTTTGTAGGCGATTCGCGAAATTCGCGAAAATTAGGTCCTCGCGAAAATTTAGTCGTTTGCAGTATATATATATATATATATATATATATATATATATATATATATATATATATATATATATAGAGAGTCAGAGATCCGTACTTGCGGAGTTGCTATGCTAAGAGTTTATTGTATGTATTGACGACAGTCTCGCCGAGAGGCTCGGCTTCGTCAGGATGTTCACGACGGCCGAGCTCCTCGGCGAAACTGTCGTAATACATACAACAGGAACTCTTAGCATGGCAACTCCGCAAGTACGGATCTCTGAATTATTACATTTTCCCGGTCCATTGTTCTCAAACTACTCTGCGTCACATATATATATATATATATATATATATATATATATATATATATATATATATATATATATATATATATATATATATATATATATATATATATATATATATATATATATATATACGGGTGGTTTCATTTCAACTCAGGCACGGATTTGAGGTCAAATTTTAATGTTGACAAAAAGAAATGTTTTTGGGAAAACCTCTTTGTGACAGATAGTGCAAACAGCAAGATAGGGCGAGTTTTCGTTCCCGAGTCATGGACGTTTTAAGCAGCCCAGGCGCAAATTGACCCTTTTCTCGCCTGTCGGAGGTGTCATGTCTCACTCAT
>JAZHYW010028654.1:0-90364 GCA_037355805.1 Ixodes ricinus | reverse complement strand
TAAAAACAAGTCAAAAATTTCTCTGGGAGGTTCCTGTAAACAAAGTAAGTTAAGGGCTTAAAAAGAAAATTCGGTACATTTCGAACCGGGGGGGATTCTAACCTGGGCCTCCGGGGTGCGAGACGAGCTCGCTTCACCGACGCCATGGCGGCTCCACGGTTCCGGCTGACTAAAGCTGTGCCCGTGCTTCATGCTTTTGAATTCCCACACGTAAGCAGACTTAAGTGTCTCTGCCGAATTTTCTATAAACGTTATGTTTCAGTGTCTTTATAAACCTTATGTTTTGTTGTCATTATAAACGAAGGGGGATGTTTCGTGTTTTGCGCAGTGCTACGCCTCAGCAATGTTTCGCTATCTCTTTCTCGAGGTAAGGGAATTCACTCCTTCTTTCGCACTTGTGTATAAATGAGGGTCAATAAATTCGACGACCTACCTTTCTCCCCGCACCCGGCCTGTCATGTCTTATTGGTCACAAGAGCCGATACGACATAGTCCTTTCCATTATATTTGTTGCCAATTAACAAATATCTTATAGTCTATACATAGTTTAATATGGCAACTTGTCAAAGGATCCACAGGGAACGTATGGTAAATTCCACCAGTTGAATGGCGTTAGACCTTCATCATTGCCTAGCATTGTTTGCATAATTTTAAGAACCGATTCGAGGGTTACATAGCTCATGACAAGCGTGCATAAATGCATCCGAAACCAGAAATTAAGAAAGCATCACTTTCAAGAGTGGAACGCGATAGCGAATCATATAAACATAAGCTCACGTTCGGTCCCAAGCCGCGAAAGCGTGGCTTCCGTGGCCTAGTCAGCAGAGTTTCTGGCTCGCAACCGAAAGGTTGTGAGCCAGAAAGGGTTCGAGCCCCACTTAAAATTCTTCAAATGTTTCTTTAAGGCAAATTAATTGATTTATAGAGTGAAATCCCTTGAAACATGCGGCGACCTTTCAGTTCGCAGTACACGTCACGTTCTTTTGATCACCGTCATTCCACGCGTGACGTCACGTTTCACGTTATCGCTGTGGGTCGTTTGAAAACCCCGCGCGAGGTCACGTGGCTGTGACGTCATGACCCCCATCGACAAATCAGGATTTTCGCGGCACACCACCGTTTTCTCCGGGGCACGAGCTCCTTAACGCTACCACGTTAAAACACATGGAATAAGGAAAACCTTCTCGTAAAACGAGACGGGCCGGCATTTGTTAACACTCCGTTTCACTTTTAAGTCCGGCCGCAGCACGCACTACGGTCGGATGAAGCCAATGAAACAGCCCCAGAAATGCATCCTCACGGGGCTCGTTGTCCTTAGTGAGTTTGCTACCACAGACTAAACCAATTGCGCAACCGAAAACTAAAAGAAAAAAAGAACGCAGGATAGCGGCGCATTTGCATTGCCTTATTGATTGAGTCGATGATAGGGAACACACGAGGACGATGGGCGCTCTTACGGTGCACTGTTGGCCCTGCTTGATTAGTTCCATTGGATTGCAGAGTTGAGCTCGGGTCGGACATAAAAACTAATACGGGGTGCAGTTAGCGAGTGACAGTTCTGCCCGAGCTTAAAGGAGCCCTGCAATCATATTTAGGCGTCTACACTTTTTTGGCGGTTTCCACGTCTCTTGGGGTTCGGGCAAGCCAGCGGGCACGGAGAGAGTCACTAAATATCAGTGCGTCATATTTTAACCGGACGACGCGGAAACCTCCTCCACCGACGAGAGCGACTCGCGGTACCGAAAGCGCGCAAAATGTGACGTCTTAGGTCCTGGGCTTACTACTGGTCAGAGCCGCTAAAAGCTTTTTTTTTAGTCGAGATACAAAATATAAGTGTCGCGAACCGTTTCAAATATGTATGAAAGTAGTTTTTGTTCAGTATTTTAAATCAGAAAAGAAACAAATGAAGCTTATAAAGTACGGAAACAAGAAATGACCCGTCGACATACCCGCCACCAAGCAGCGGAAAAAGCGGCGCATATTAGAAAGGGCTAGTGGGATCAGGCGCCGATGAACGGCGAGCGTAGAAAGGTCCCGGAGCGAACATAGGCTATTTGGCGGTATGGCAGCGCGAAGTGGCTCCCGTCCTGTACTCGTCTTTACCCCGTGTTTGCTGTCGTTTGTGGCCAATGAAGTGTTATGCCGAAATAGTCTTTTTATCGCGCAGCAAATCCAATGCGAGTCGCCCTGGCCGCCCGCTTCAAACAGCCTATCCAACACACGGTTTATTGGCGCCCTCTCGAGCCGTCGACACGAAGTGCGGCAGCCGTGAGCGCTCGATGAGCTCACTATACCTCCTCTAGTTCACGGCCACTCAAGCCAGGACCTACGACGTCATGAAAGCGGTTATTTTTTGCTTGTTTTTGTAATTGTAATTTCTCCTATAACTTTTAAAATAAAGCGAATTTTGCGAAAAGTAAAGTTTCATTAAGTTACTACGTTCAGTGCGCTTAGGTTCGGTGCAAATTAAAAATCAGTCAAAACGCTGTTGCAGGACCGCTTTAAAGGAGCTGTGCAACAATTTTCAGACTTTGGCCAATTAACTGTGGAAATTAATCTGCGTCACCTATGAAACAAAAAACCGAAAACCGCATTTTCTTCGGAGCGCTAGTTCTTATTTAAAAAAGAAACAAATCTAAGGTCGCAGTGCCTCTCAACTCCCCACGCGACTCTCGAGTGACGTACTCTGGAGGTTCACGTGGTTTCCCCCTGGGCGCTCTCTTTAGAAACCCCAGCCGCTTCCTCCGCGATTGACGACTTAGAAAGGATTAGCCTCGTCGAAGGTCGCGGTGAGCGATGGACACAAAGGACGGTTCATCACGGGGCTGACGGCGAGTGCTGCAGCGAAGGGGGACAGGGTTTGTTGACTTCCGCGTACCTCCAGAGACGCCGTCATTTTAGTTCCCGTGTAGCCGCCACGGGCGGCTGCAGATCGGAAAATAATTCGTTGTTTGCCTTGCAATTACGCAGCAGAATAGCAGTTTTTCGGGGAAAGGTGACGCGTTTTTGGTCACTAGGCTTGCATGAACAATATAAAAAATGCAGTATGGCAATTCTTTCAACGTTAAAACCGTTGCACAGCCCCTTTACATGTCTACCAGCGGTCCTCCCATTTCCTCCAAGTACGCTCGCACTCGCGAGAAGCTTCTGCCAGCCTGCTTGACTAATAGCGAGTTCGTTTCACGGCACTCGTGTCCACGCGTGCTCACTCGCGGAGAAAAGCGAGTTCGTTTCGGCCGGCACTCCACGAGTGGTTGCACTCTCCGAGTTCGTTTCAGCGGCGGCACCCCGCATGCATGCGCTCGCTGCACCGAGAAAATCGGGCGTGCGCCGAAATGCAATCCCGTCATGCCTCGCTCCGGCGAGGCCGGCGAGAAGCGGGAGCAGACCGAACAGACGACGAGGTTTCGTCTGCTACGATGTGCCGCGGATGTACGAAAGGAAAAAAAGTAGATTTTCTGATAGAAATCGCTTCCCTCGGGCAACGGACTCAAACGCGAGCTTAAGTTGTGAGTGTCTGCTATTTCATGAAGGAAGAAATTGACAACCCGTGCTTTATTTGCAGGTTTTGAGTAGCTCTGTTGCCGTACAGACGCTGAAATATACCAGTGTGTCAAGAAATGCTCAGAACAAACGCATCAGCGGCCCCCGAGATGTTAGTCACCATCCGTGTGCTGGTGAAAAATTGAACATGTGTCGACAAAACTCCCCCAGCAGAAACCTCTGACCGCCCAATAAGCATCAGAGAAAGCTAAACTTTACCCGAGGCTTGGGCAACATCATCATGTTTAACATTTATGTACGTCAGCTAACTTGCCCCGTCGTATTTTGTTCGAGAAAGCTCTCGTTCTCGATGCCCTCACCAAGGCTAACATCTGATTTACCTGTAATGATGATCGAAATCGAAAGTCCCATGAAAAGTTCTCCGAACAGAAAGGCGCAAGTTTCGATTTGAGGTCGGTACCTTTTCTACAACATGGACGGCGGCAGCATCAGTCTTCTGCACTCGGTGCATTTGGCGGGTTCGTTTGAGTCCAGTTCTCCGTGCAACACTCTGCGAGTGCGATACATTCTGGGAGAGAACTCGAACGGTACCAGTGCGTGTGAAACGAACTCGCTATAGCTCAGCTGTCTGAATTGTATAGCGCCAACAGCGGCGTGCACTCGCGTAAGAGGAACATTGCTTGGTCCAGCATACAGAGAGGAGAAAAGCTCTATTAATGGGCAACCCGTCGTCCGTTTCATTAATAAGGCATGAACCGTTAACGCCCTAGTACTCAATCACGACTCTGTTATTTTTCGGGCGGGAACAACATTGGCATTGTCTGCCTAGCCCTCCCTGTCATCTTCGTCATCTTTGTTTTTAATTTATATAACATTTCTGCCGTAACCGGCCGCGGGGAAGTGGTTCAGGGAGTTGTTCTCAATGTAGGTATTACGCGGATTTGATACGGCTCTCTGCGCTGCTCCCGCGGTAGGGCAGTTTGGACAGGTCTCCCCACCCCCTTTCCCTTTTTTATCCCCGGGCGCGCTTGTCCTTTCAGAGAGTGTATCTCTCCTGTTCAGTTTCCTGGAACGTCGACGGTTTAGTTTGTGCGTGTTTAATGCTGGGCGTGACGCGTTCACGGTCCCTTTGGTGACCGTGGCAAATGCTTACGCAGCGCATCTCTTTCCTCCTCTTCCCCTCTTGGTCGTTTACTATTATTGCTGTCTCACGCTTCAATTGCAGTGATTTATATAGGTGGCTGTGTGTAACATGAATGCAACTGTGGCGCTGTTTTGTACAGTACCGTGTTCGACGCGTTTTATGGTAATGAGGGTGCAGAGGCGCCGTTAGGTTCGCGAAGGTCGTGATTCGGTAAACTGGTTCGCAATCCTGTTTTTATTTTACTTTGTTTTGTAGTATTGCCCAGTACTTTTATTTGAATGCTCGGCATAATTGCAGCAGAACGCAGTCATTAGAGTAATACGCGCGACGAAATTGCCTTATTGATCTGCCGAAAATCACAGTTCTGGAGCTCATTCGAAGTTGATACATGCTTGGGTTTTTGATAAATAAAAAATAAAATATTTCATGGTTTAGATTTAGTTAAGTGTTTTGAGAGAACCAGCAAAATAATAAAGTACTTAATTAGAATTTGTTTGGCAATTAATACATTTACGCTTTAGAATGCAGTAACACCTTAATAGGTGATGGGGGACGAAAAACAAACCTCGGAATCATCAAAGATATTCTCGGGGCTTTTCGCCAAAACTTTGTTTTTGCAAGCCCCTGTAACTGCAAGCACGCGGCTCAGTGGTACCACAAGGTCATATTTTTACAATCGTCATAAGAATAATCCCAATCTTTTTTCACGCCTTTCAAATTTATTTTGCCTCTGAAAAGCGATAGCTTAATATTGTTTAACGAAGTGATTGAGAACACACCTTTTCATCTGCATGCCAGAAATGAGTATATTTTTGGTGCTGAAGACCTTATAAGAACCCTAGTTCCTTTTTTTGTGTGTTTTGAAGTCTGAGGTTGATCATCGGTTGAGATAACAACGTGCCAGTAAAGTGATTTCGCGCGCTAAAGGAACTTTGACTGAAAGTAATTTGTGACTTGTGTAGGAGACATTTTAGACAACTTAAACAACTGAAAAAGGCACACAAAATCTTCCAAACCGTATAATATATTTTCAAAACGCACCAGGAGCGCATTTATCCTGTAATATTGTTCTGAGTGTACGTCTCAGAGCTAGAACCCAACTTCAACGATAGTGCTCAGTTTCCACCATTACGTTGCGCTGGCATATTATCCTGCTCTCTTGAACGCAGCTGCTCCATCATTTTAACACGCTTTTATAAAGTGGCTTGTAGATTAAAACAAGAAAGAAAAGTACTGCCTACTTTAGAAGCGTGGAGTTTTCATAGCATAGAGATAGGTGCCTTGGGAGAATCAAGCGCAGTTCATAGCAACGTTGCAACGCACGCTGCAGTTTTACACAAAGGACGACCAAACCAGAGCTTTAACGCAATGTCACTATTTTTTTTGTTTCGTCGCTGAGGCAAACTGCAGGTTATCCCGAAACTTTTGAAGTCTTGAGTTTTGGGACTGTCAGTTTATGCTAGGCACCAAGAGTCCAAAACGCCACCTTCGTGTTCAATATGTTACAGAACGTTCAGTATGACCTTAGAGTGCTCTACACTTTGTGTAAAATACTTCCACGAGCGGCTTGGTTGACTCCAAGTTTTCGAAATAATGGTTTTCATGCGCCGAATCCAGTTCGCTTATCTAACACTTTGTTATTCCTTGAAATGACATATGTGCAAGAAAAAAATAAAATATCTGAAATATCGCAAATTTTTATTGGCGAAATATATGACAAGCATCGACTCTAACAGCTGTTGAATTGTCCCTTACACGTGAATTTTTTTATGTTTTATTAATAATGTGAAAAACTATTTAAAGTCGACTCCAACGAATTGCATGTAAAAATTATTATAGTGTACAATAAAAATAGTATACTTCCTTCAATCAGTTTTAAAGTTTGATCTTATGTAATCGACTGAAACAGGTGGAGAGATTATCGCTTTTAGTTCTTACTTTAAAAACAGGTAAGACAACACTAACAGGGCGAGATTAATTTGAGTGCTACAGAGCCTATTGTATATTTAATCGCCGTATAGTACGCTACGCTTGATTCTGAAGTTAATAAATTACGGAAGTGCTCGAACATTTTTGAGGGAAGTATTTCCAAAGCAAAGTAAGCTATATATTTTGTGACTATGCATAAGAATAATAAGTTTCGATTGCTAATTAAACTTTCAGTCATGATGTACTTCCTTCGGTGTAGCGCAGCACCTGTGAGCTCTTGAAATTTATATTGACAATCTGACCACCGTATGAGCTCTTGCAGCTACTGTAAGAAAAGGAAAATCTAGCATTTCCTTAAAATAAGCATCCTATCGCAAAAAACAAAAAGCGTATCGCGCATATTGAAAAGAACCTGGGTCGGATGATTATTCATTGTTTCGGAAGCAGCTGGGATTATTATTATTTATCATTGCGTGAAATCCTGAGTTAGCTATTTTTAATTAAAGCGTTGAATCTATTAGTTACGCTGGTTCTATAAGAACGTATGGTGACAAGTTTGCGATGCACCGTTGAAATATTCGTAGCAATTTGTTTTTGTTTTCTCAAAATAATGGAATGAATAATAATGTGCGCGCATTGAAAGTAGAAAATAGCACAGCTTGTTTCACGTATTTCATCAGGCCATTCTAGTGCGGGACTCTGGCCCGCATATATTGGAACATGGCAGTTCCTCATGCACTTATATAGGCTCTGGTAATGGTAACGGAGAGCCGCCCTCGTTTGGGGGCTGGGTTTATCCTCTTAGCATATTTGACCAAAAGATATTTTATATCAGCATCGCGATGTTGTCTTGCGTGTTATATTTTGTTTTCTCCATATAATGCCATAACATGACGGATCTATGAATGCCCAATGCGTAACTGAGAAATAAATTAAACGGTGATGCGGTTTCGCAACGCTAAAATGGGCGTTTATTTCGAGCACGATTGGTCTGTTTTTGTCTTGTGTGTTTTCAGAAATTTGCAAGCTAATGCTAGGTTGTATAAAACACCTGATTTAGGATTAATTTCTGATTTCACTATTTATGTCATGGCAGAAGTGGAAACAAAAACAGGTGAACGCTAAATGTTGTTATTTGATAATTCTAAAAATTATCGAACCAAGTACGTAACTAATACCTACTGTAACACAAAAGGTTTAACATAGAAAACGCAAGTTTTAGAAAGCAATTCACGACCTCAGTTCAAGAAACAAAATAACATAACACAATATGCACAAAAAAACAAGTACTGAATGTTGGAAAACCGATAATACAACGGCTTTTATCTTTCGCGCGTTCCCCTCCTCACGTTCGAGCTATTTGTCATGAACGCTTTTCTGTAATTTGCACGAACCAAGCTCATAAAATAAAATAAAACACAGCCCTAATAGGTTACGTGCGTGCCTTGCACCAAAACGTAGCACATTTTTGCTAGCTTCCTCTTTTCACTTTCTTCCCTTGTTTTCTCTTTCCGCATTTCCACAGAATTCTTCCATTTTTCTCCCAAACCGCACTCCAGAAAACTCCATAAAGCCGCTAAGTGATCGTAAGTCCTTCCACAAAACCGGTATGACAATAATTTTTTAAGACCTCCTATCGTTGCTCAATAATAATTGCTCGGTAAACCTAGACCCTAACGCGGTGGTCTACCCGACTATCACTAAAACGTCCCCCCAGAAAGTATCGCTGAAACAACTAAGCGACGAAAAGGCACATCACTGCCCAATATTCAGAAAAGTTGCCGTCTCGTTCGCAGCTTCTTTCACCCCCAGCAAAGATCCGGATGTTCTTTCTTGACGCTAGAAGTTTCGAGGCACGTCTACAAGGATAATCACTCATTCACTATTCGGTGAATCCAATTACTCACGAAGTCTTCTCCAAATTGAATGACCTGCCGACGATAGGAACTTGGACAAACCCTCGATGCATTTTTCACGGGCCTCAGATTCTCCGTCAGTCGAACCCAACTTTGTTAGTTATACGTGCTGGGCAATATGCCGCGCAATATTAGCCACTACATTGACTTCCTCAACATTTCAAAGCAGCTGTCTGCTTAATCTTCAAATTGCACCTGGAACTCATCCGTTGGCCGTTCTCCTTTCATGCGCCGCTGTGATTCGCTCTCCACTGCCACCGTCAACTTAAGAGATGCGAGACGTGCCGAATCCCGAGAATGGCATAATCACTCTAGAGCCAATCAGGTTGCGGCATTATTCGACAAAAACGTTGAAGAGTAAACCACGCAGCAGAGCGCCTGACTAAAAAAAATAATTCTCCACTCCACGGCTGTGAAGGTGGTTGGACAGTGAAGTTGTGGTATCGCCTGCCACGTTTGCCCACTGCACTATAGACCCTTTTTATGGCAATCGCCACTAGGTGGTGCTCCAGTCTTTGGGGTCCAGACGACTTCCAGTTTATAAAAATAATAAACAAAGGCCACGTTAACACCGCTGCTTCAAATGTAGATTGAGCGTTTAATCAGCAATTCTCGAGGTGAACGCCAAAAGCACGAAGAAGTGCGAGATCTGTTAAAATGTTTCGGGTACTCTTGTAAACCAACTTGCCTCCTGCAAGGTGCAACATTGTACAGCCGGAGGCCCTCGTTGAATTTCCAACGTTGTTGTTCGTGTAGCATTCATGCTTTCCAGCCCTGGGGACATACTCAAGCTCAACAGGCTTGGAAAGACCGTGCGACCGGAAGTCACTTGGGACGCAAGCGGCAGTTCATGTTTGTAAAAAGCAAAAGGGCCTATACCAAATGATTGACGAAAAAAAGTATATGCACTGTACCAAAACTTCTTTTTCAAATATGAAAGACTTCTTACGCTGCCGCTGCCGCTGCAGCTTATGCAACCCCAATCTTTACCGCGAAACGCATGCGGGGAGCGCTACGTGCTTCACATTGTTAGCGGGGCTAGTGACGTCACTCCACACTTCGTAATCTGCCTTCGCCGAGGCAGCTTATGCAACCGCAATCTCTACCGAGAAACGGTTGCGGGGAACGCTAAGTGCTTATCATCTTTCGCGCGCGCCTTATAATATATCACGTGATTTTCAGACTTGTTTTGTGGTTGTCTTATTGAATCAAGTGTCAAAACCACATGATAAATGATAAGGCGAGCGCGAACAGTTATATGGCCCGCGCGATGGTTTTCTGTCGACTGACACGAAGAGACCCGACCTACGAATCATATACAGCTTCGTTGTAATAATTGGCCGTTCTCCTTCCGATAATCTGTCCGATTGAATCTCCAGTTCTCCGCGGACGGCAAACAAGCGGTGAATGTATAAACAGGTGTTGTATATACGCAAAGAAAAAAAAGGTACTCCCTGTTGCGTGCGCGAGGCTCACATATTCACCCAACACGACAAACAAGTAACACATAAACAATGATGTTGTAACTTTCAAATCAAAAAAGCTAAAAGTGAAAAAAAAAAAAAAAACGGAGGGCGCGGGTGGCGATTTTTGCATCGGGAGAGTCGTTGGCTACAGAGAGTTTCTAATATCTGGCACCGTATCTGGGTGGGAAAGATTCATGCCGAATTAAAAGGAACAAAGAACGAAACGAAAGGGCGAACAAAGCAGAAACCAAAAGCGAGGGAGTTGATATTAGAGTAGAGTAGTTGATGAGCCACTGCCAGGCGTTCGGCTTGACTTGAGGCGCCACACAGTAGTCGCGGGTGCTTAATTATTTTCTTTGATATTATAGTCTTGCTCAAGATTAGAACACTGCGAAAAGTTTAGATAAAGAATGACAACAACAATGATAAGAAAATTTGTGTTTCAACGATGAGTAGCCGTGTCGTAGTTGCCGCCGACCGCAATGACACGCTATTGATTGACAGGCCTTATGATTTGCGTCCGCCTTTGGGTCTAAGGGACTGAGGGCAATGTAGATGACGCTTGTTTTGTCGCTGTTATAACTTTGCTTGTTCAATATTTTTCAGCTTTAATTGTTTAAGGGTCGAAAATAGTCCGTTATTATGGGAGGTGTAAACGTATCGAAAACTTCGGAAAAAGGTGAGCGGGCATCTAAAAACAAATTAAAAGAAAAATGTACGACACAAACGCCCTTTGCTGGCTTATTTCGCTTTGAAGCCTTGTGCAAGTATTACATTTCTCTTCTTCTTAACGCCAACTATGAAAATTGTAATCAAAATTTGACGTCACGGATTTACCATATGAGGCCCAAAGCCAAGTCTACGACTACATTACGCCGTAAAATTCGAAAAATGAATAAATTGAAACATTTTACACTTTTGCTAAATAAAGAGCTAATTTCTTTTTCATATTTTCTACAGCGGCCCTCCTGGCCACCAACTTAGACCCAGCGTTTGAAAATCCTAACACGAGTTTTCTTTTTAAAAAGTCCGGTTCCACAAAAAAAAGGGGGAAACCTTGTGTAGGTTTTATTGCAATGAAGCTTTTGTAGCACGTTCAGTTCTCATTATTCTTTTTTGCGCGTGTAGGCTTCGTATTGAACTGGCATGCCATTGTTTCTTACAATTCAATTGACTCAAGATTCGAGTCTTTGATAGAAAACAAAAACACCGAAAACGGCGGTTGACTTTCTACTAAAATATCAGCTTCTTTGGTACAGGCAAAGCAATTCAAAGAAATACATTCGGAGCAGGAGTGTCCAGTAGCGGATATAAATTACCGGTATCGTGGAGTGTCTTTGTAAAGGAGCTATTTTCTAACCGATATTCTTCGCTCAAACAATGTCACCCCGAGGCACCGGTAGGGACGGGACAAATGCAAATACGAAGCTTTTAGTTTTAAGCTTAGTCTTTGTGTTTCTCCCGTCCTTCCCCACTCTCTTGTGTTACATTGTTTTTGTTAAATCAGCTCGCCTGCATTCTATACTGAACTCTGTGGCCCACACATGGCAAGTATCGGGTGCATGTTTTGTTTTGTGGCAACTATAAGTTTTTTTGTTCACTGTTGCTCGTTTTTAGTGAACCTTTTTTTTTAGTTAAATACGTGCCGAATGACATTAACAGAAGGGTTACGTGCCACAAAATTAATGTACACTGAAAAATGACAATTTAGAATTGTGTTTATATTTTTGTTGAAACCAAGCCACATATGAGGCTGTCGTTTTTAAGAATCAAGCGGCAATCGGTTTAAAGAATCTAACATGTAATGACATCGGTTAATATAAGAAAGTATTGTAAATACGGAAACAAGTTAAACATTTTTTTTTCAAACTGCTGATGAAGTAATAAGAAATAATTGGAAATCCTTCATTTCTTTCAGAACCACCTAGCTTGTCTCAATACTTCGCATGTCCAGCTTGCACACGCAAACATAAAACACGTTGGATTTTCCTTGCTGCTACCTGCCTCGGTGAATGACATAACACGCACAGGTTCAATAACACGCCGTCATTTAGCTACTGTTATCGCCACGCTAGGCGATCCAAAAGCCCCCGCGTATACCCAGTGCCGGCATTTATAAGCGGACGAGTGCACCTCGCGTGGCCAATAGACTACTTCCATAAATCCCTGCATGCAACACGGCGCGCGTTGCACTCTGGGAACTAGTTGGCCAGGGAGGAGAGTGGCATGGTTTCGGTTTCGATCGACACGTCGACAAGAGATCATACACAGAGCGTGGACTATTAACGGCCGTTATCTCATGCTTTCTGGTCCCGAGAGCGTCATTTGTGGTCTCTAAACTAACCTAAATGGCCAGACCTCGAAGCTTTAGCACAAGCCCGAGACGTATAGCTTGTCTTAACGCATGCTTGTTGTATTTTTGTACTTGAGCCTTTCTGTTAGCGTTTCGAGGTATGTGGACGAGCCAGTGCTGGGAATCTCGACGCTGCGAAGCTCGGGTATCTTGCTTGTGTACGAATCAGCAAGCTGTAGCAACCAATAAGTATGCATACATCGAGCTCGCGCCTTTACATTAGTGTTGTTGATCAGGAAGTTTGTTTCGTGCGTCCATAGACGAAATATAACTTTTTGCAATTACTGTTTTTCTTAATACGCCTGAGTACGCGAGGTAAAACTCGGAGGCGCCATTGAAAAGCTCCATTTGAACACACTTCTGATCTCTTATCTGTACTGTCCCGCAGCACTGCACGAAGTGAAGTCCCCACCCGCTTGCATTCCACTAATATTCAACATCGCGTATGCGCATAAAGTTATCCTGCAATCATATAGGCACATTCGCACATACAAACCGTTTTAAGAAAGCAAAAGTCGAGCACTTGTGTGAAGAATGTCGCACCGTTCGCCGGAAGTGCGCCGGACGGGCATGACCCCTATGCGGTGCGCCAAACGAACGAAATTATTCAAAGCGCATTTGACGGTTGCTAATGGCCATAATATTTGTTATGTGTTTGCTTTCTTCCTGACTGAGTATGCCGAGATAATTTCAGACACACCGTTCAGGCACAGATCTTGGGCGTCAGGAAAAGCTCGTCCAAAAAGGCTTAGCGAGGAGTAGGGGACGCTTGTTAGGGCCTCCGTCGTAGCTAGCCGATCTCAGCGTTTGCAAAAACTTAATCTTCTATCAGCATAAAATTTGAGTGTGAGATATGTGATGACACGAGGAAGACATCATAGTAACTTTTGTGCAGTAGTGAGGTCGAATTTATTGCGTTTCCTTAAAAGTTCATGCGCCAACGCTGGGCTCAACTTTGATAATCCTGTGAGGATGCGGCTTGCTTTTCGCCCAATGAAGTAACAAGAACCGGACGTTTGGCAAACAAAATACGTGTAGGGCTCAAGGTGACCAAATTTCAGTTGTAGTTCACTGGTACTAGACGGGATTACTGACATTGAGCTCAAAGATGCACTCGTGGGGTGAGGTGACTAAGCCACGTCTTACTACGTTTGCATACGCACGCACAATATCCGGTGTTTCGGGAACCAAGGAAAGTGCCCCGGTCTTCGTTTTGTATCGCTCGAGAATGAGTGTATTGTACATTCGTAAAAAGTCAGATAATCGAAAACGCAAGCAGCGCGTTCGGTCGCGGCGTGATAGCATGAGATGAACCTGCTCAGTCGAAACCGAAACTGAGTGGCCAACTAGTTCCCAGAGTGCACTGCGTGGTATTTCGCCGCGATGGGGCGCGTCGGTTTTGGAAGAAGTCTATTGCACTTGGACACCTCGCTGTTGAGAATGCCAACAACGACTAAACATAAGGGCAAAGTGGTAAAACACTTGGGATCACTAGGCAACCAACCTCTGCTGTGCTGTCACCGCGCGACGCAGCAGAGGCTGGTTGCACTATCTCTCCACGGGGCGCGGTGCCGCCAGGGCCGAGATGCGCTCCGATAGCAAACCGAAACTTAAAAACCCGTCGAATGTGTGCGGTTTTTCAGAAAGCCGTAAAATGCTTCGCGTGCCTTCTATCGTTCTGCAATTTGTTGATTTCGTGTTTTTCGACGATGCTGAGCAATTTTCTAATTGAAACCATGCCCTTAAACACAATATTAAAAAAATTAATTACGCGAAAAATAATTAACAACCTAATGATCTTGAACTTTATTAATTTTCCTAAATAGGCCCCTGGCCGCGGACCAACACAAAACTAGCCTTTTTTGTTGCGACGCATACTTTTCGCAATATCGAATTTGTCCACCTTTCGTGAAACACCCTGTATATATTACAGGGTGTTTCAGAGAACGCAGGCCAAATCGCTCCTGCGAAAACTACTCATCGCAACGAAAAAAGGCTTGTGGTGTTTTGGTCCTGGACCAGGGGCCCATTTAGGAAAATTATTGAAGTACGGGATAACTAAGTTGTTAACTATTTTTGCGTAATTAACTTTTTAATATTGTGTTTAAGGGCATGGTTTAAATTAGAAAATTGCTCAGCATCATCGAAAAACACTAAATCAACAAATTGCAGAACGATAGAAGGCACGCGAAGCATTTTACGGCTCTCTGAAAACCGCACAAATTCGACAGGTTTTTAAGTTTCCGTTTGCTATCGGAGCGCATCTCGGCCCCGGCGGCATCGCGCCCCGTGGAGAGATAGTGCAACCAGACTCTGCTGCGTCGCGCGATGACAGCGCAGCAGAGGTTGGTTGTTGGTTGTTCGTCCGTCCCTTCTCGTTTTTTCTTTCCGCAAGTTTAATTATCCCTACCGACCCGCTCGTTCTGTCCTTACTTCGAAACTTAAAAACCCGTCGAATTTGTGCGGTTCTTTAGAGAGCCTTAAAATGCTTCGCGTGCCTTCTATTGTTCTGCAATTTGTTGATTTAGTGTTTTTCGATGATGCTGAGCAATTGTTTAATTTAAACCATGCCCTTAAACACAATATTAAAAAAGTTAATTACGCAAAAATGTTTAACAACTTAATTCTCCCGGAGTTGAATAATTTTCCCAAATGGGCCCCTGGCCCAGGACCAAAGCGCCGCAAGCCTTTTTTCGTTGCGATGAGTAGGTTTCGCAGGAGCGATTTTGGCCTGCGTTTTCTGAAACACCCTGTATATATAAGTAAAAATCTGGTGATGCGGGTTGACGTGACATCAATTTTCCTGCTAAATATAGTGGGTGAACTACATTGGTGTATAGTTCACGTGACACCAGATTACGTGACATAAATTTTCCCTCCAAATTCAGCGGGAAAACTCAGTTGGTGTATAGGTCATGTGACGTCAATTTTTCCGCTCAATTTAGTGGGAAAACTGAATTGGTCTGTGGGTCCCGTGACGTCAGGTCTCGTGACATCAAATTTCCCGCTAAACGCAGCGGTGAAAATTAATTCGTGTGTAGGTCACGTGACATCAATTTCCCGGCTATATTTGGCGGAAAACAAATAACTGGGATTGGGGGTTAGCGTTAAAAAGCATTTCATGCTTTGAAAAATACCGAATATTTATCGCCAAGATATATCTCGTATTTACGTTCCAGTTTATCCAGATTGGGGGTTTAGCTAAACAAAGTAATGCAGTTTGTGCAACCTATCAAAATAATCTGGAGTAATAAGAATAAGAGAGAGTACGACTATACCGAGATAGAAGATAACTTTCTATCTGCAAAAAGTGAATTCTTGAGGTCCCCATGCGCCCCCACCAGAAGGACAGGATAAGCATATTCCAGACAATTTTGTTCTCATCCATGCAAACCAATTGAAATATCTTTCTACAATTACCCCAGATGCCACACGCGTGTTTATAGAAAAAACAACAAAAAATGTAGCTCATTTTCGTATGAAGCATTTATTATGTTTTAATATCTCTGTCGAATGCACTGGGTGCGGACCCAGTGCGTTTGAAAGAAGCGCGACAGAAACACAGCCATCGTGCACACTTGCAAGGCAACATTCCGCGCTACGGCTCCCCAAAATTAAACAGATTAGGCAGACAAAGACGGAGTGCTTCATTCATCACCGGGTATGGGGATAAGAAGATTAATGAAGTTCGTTCATGTTACACCCAAATGCAAAACGCCGGCCTCCGTCGGTGCGTGAAGAATGAAGAACGAGGTCGATGTTCCTTCCTTTGGCATTAATGTACTCGGATATTCTTCAACAACACAAAGAGACCTTCTATTTGTGCCTAGAGGGTGGCTGCATTCGCGAAGTACGCTTTTCTAAAATACGACGTTCGTTTAATATTCTACAGGTTATCTGAGGTTTCCAGACCGGTTTTAATAGCGTTGGTCAGCGGCACACGACTAAGTAGAATGGAATGCTTGCATTCATTCGAGCCTGTAGCCGGTATGAAGAACTCGCTTTTGGTGCGAAAATATATCGCGAACACTGGCTCAAATGAACTCGTGCTAATGAATTGCTATTGAATTCAGTGACGAGATTGCTCAAATGGCAATATTTATGAAATTTTGGTTGTAGAATCCCCATTAATAGCGAAATAGAAATACAGTCGATGCGTTATTCCATATGCGCACCGAAAGAAAAATCGTTATGCCGCCACAAATAACATTCTGAAGGATCCTGGGCTTCCCGAGTAACTGGCGTAATCAAGCGGATGCTCTAATTTTACGTAATATCTACATAAACGTCAAAGATATATGAGGAAAAGCGATGCAACGATGGACAGCGAGAAAAAAATGTTTGCTTGTATTTCTCATTTCAACTTTGATATCATCGTTACCATGTAATCATCCAATTTCTGTTTCCTTTATTGAACGATACTTATTTTACCCAAGCTCAGAAATTACATAATATTCATAAATACTCAGAGTACTAGCATTGAAAAATAAAATGAGTAATGGCTGAAAAAATATATGGCTGAAATCTTCATCCGCTTTCAATAAATCGTAAAAAAAGTCTGGATTTACGGCGGGTGTAAGAAGAACAAGATTAAATAATATAATATATTTAAAGCACACGTTATGCAACTTGTTCTTGACATCCATCTTCTGCCCTACGTCATGCTTTTACTTTTTGCAAATATTTTAAATGAATAAAAAACCAGATCCACACCCAGATCATAATTAATACCCAGCGCCTCCTTTATTTTACGTTTCACAAACACCTTGAACTCTACCCGGGATTTACCTTGTATATTTTAAAAATCTCTATAAAAAAGCCAAGGCGTTGAAAGGAGTTATGTTACCTTCAAGATCCATATAACAAAAAAAACGAAAAAAGTAAGAAAGAAAATACCTTAAGCTGCCCGACTGTTCAAGAAGAGCACCAAAAATGGCGTAATGTACAAGTTTTGACGCGTTAAAGCCTTCAGAATTTCAAACTGACAAAAAACATCTCCAAAATATTAAACTTTAGTTTCGCGTGAACCGTTATTGATCGGACAACTTCTTTCAATGTCAGGAATACTAAACATTTCGGGATGGCAGCACTGTCCCAGTGGTTTACGATTTCAGAAAACGCCACATCTACTTTAACACTTTTATTATTTTTATGTATTTTTCCTTCTTATTTTATATTTACTCCTTTCCTTCCGGCAAGTTCCTTCTCGTTCTTTTTTTTTTCTATGGCTGGAGAGCTCTCAGCGTTGGCTCCACCCGTTTTATTGTCACGTCCCACCTGGTGACATGTGGCGGAATAGGCTTTCACGAGGGAGGTGTCGACCTGGAGCTGAACTTAATGCCGTGAAAATGCCATTGGTAGCTTGATATCGTACAAATAGCCAACGCATGAAGCTACTCAGTTAATGCGAAAAAGCAGGAATTAAATACTGAAAAGGATATAGGTAGGGCAATGAAGTAAAGGTATTATGACCAACCCTAAGAGGCAGTGAATTTACGTTTGGGGAAAACATTTGTGAGATGTGACATAACCTAGGGTGGCCAGTTATGACTCAAAAACAAAACTAAATATCACATCTATGAAATTATTTATTTTAACGTAGATAGCGAAACAACAATAAACTTGCAATAATATTAAGAATTTAAGAAAAATAACAAAAATACGTTCGCGCATGAAGTGCCTGCCAATAAAAACCACGTGACCCTGTTTCTTGCTGTATTGGTTGTTGTATTTATTTTTACAACTGAACCAATCAAGTTGGGTGGCTGCTTCTGCCTCTGGCCAAATTTGTCTGCGGCAACCTTTCTAGTTTGATGCATCAGACGTGATGAAGGGATAAGTATTTATAAAAAGGAACAATTCGATGAAAATAAAAATATTTTTTAAAGTGAGGTGTTTCTCTGCACTGCTATTGGCATTGACCGCCCTTTAAAATACACTAAAGCTGACACGTGTTTTCAAATAATTATTTTTGTCTTTTATGGACTTTGAATTTATAATGATAATACAATAATGCTAAAGGTGCAAGCGAGCTAGACAAAACCGACGAAATCAATCTTGGTAGAAGGGTAACAGGTGGGGACAAAAAAGACAAACAGAAATCTCCAAACACAGCTAAGTGACTGATGCGCTTCCAAAAAAACCCGCCTGGTACTGGAATCGAACCGGGAACCTCTCAACTTCCGGTGGAACGCTCTACCACCTAAGCTAACCAGGAGTTTTTTTTTAATATTTTTATTCGGAATACAGACACATACATACATGTATTTACACATTATTTACATTTTTAGAATGAGGAAGCCCAGTGCTTATGGGCGGGTGGTGATTAAAATTATTTCATGCGTGTGAGGCTATCAAACACTCCAATCCACTCAGGCGGGTATTCCCTCTGTTCATAAGCACTCTTCACCTGTGCAACATAATCAATGAAGAAAATACGCGCTGATCTGGGGAATCGCTCTGTGTATCTCACCGTCATCCGCGACTTCCACAGGCTAAACAACCCAAGAACCATAATCATGTCTAGCGGAAGATTCTCGTTTGCCCCGATGGGTAGAAAACGGATTGAATGGGGTGTTAAGGGCAGGTCTTTTTTTTAAGTTCGCTGTAAGATATCTTCCCCAAAAATACACTGCGTCCCAGCAGTACAGAAAACTATGCCCGATAGTTTCGGAGACCTAAGCTAACCAGGAGTTAGACGTCAGTAAAGCTAACAGGTATTATCAGCTGCCACCAGTCTAACACCAACAGGTGTGAACGCCTTCATTTTAAGGTTACGGTGATAATCCAACTAATTCAAAGGTGCAAGCGAGCTGGACAAAAACAAAGACAATAACCCCTGGATATAATCCCAAGGGGGACAAAGAACAAACACAAATCTCGAAACCCAGCTAGATGATTGGTGCGCGACCGAAAAAATCCGCGTTCTGGCATTGAAGCAGGGACTTCTCCATTTCAAGTGGAGCGCTTTACCAGCTGAGCTAACCAGAAGTTAGACGTCACTAGGGCAAAAGTAAAAGTTTTTACAACCAAACATTACTTTTTGCGAGACACCGGGTCTTTTTTATATATCTTTTTCATCAAACACCGCGCTAGTACTTTATGCGTAGCTCTCAAACGCTAAAACGTTTTTTTTTTTTTTAGGTTTGTGCATCACGTTTTTGGTTCCGTAATCCCGTGTGGCGTGGGAAGGGCGTGAGAAAGTTAGGAGAAAAGTTCGAAGCACAAAACATGCGTAAGAAAGTTCGTTATTCCGTGAGAGAGAGCGCCGTGCTCGATTTGATTAAAAAACGAATAAAACATTTCATTGTTTCCTTTTTTCTGTTAACAATATTCACGTCCTGTCGTCGCGTCGCAATTTAAAACTTACTGCCACTCCTTTGCGTATTCAATCGGTATTGAAGCTTCGTTTTTTTCTAAATCTTGAATGACAAAATTAAAACTTTCGTCATGATTAAGTTATAGTTAGCAGATACACAATTCCCAACAAGTCTCAAGCAGGTTTTAAATCATCTGATACATGTGGCGTTTTAGCCTTCACGTATTTGTTCAATTTACACCAAACACGGTTTCACATCCTGAAAAATACCGGAAATGTTTTATTATCTAGTGCCACTTTCAACAAGACAACAATCTAATGATCCAATAAGTTTTGATGCATTTTAGTAAATTTGAGAACCCAGTTGCGTATTCGAGGTCCGAATGTTCTACGCCGAATGTTCCAGAAGCCCACGCGTGCACATGAGGGGCTCCGCGTGGCGAGCCGGAGTCAGTCTCGCCCCAGGAATCGATCCTGCTGTTACGCCGACTTCGACGCTCGCGACGCTCTGTTGTTATCTTGTTTCCCTTTTTGTTTTGGACAGAAGTTTGCCAAACTAAACCTTTCAGTTTCCGCAGTTACTCCTTGTTTCCTCACCTCTTCATTCGTGACAATATCTATACTAAAATATTGAATAAACACCTACATTCATCTCGCGTCAATTGATACATCTTTATTCCGAATGCATGATAGATCACTTGTTATCGACACGGTAACGTCACTTTTTAAAATTTTTTAAATATTATTTTTTCAAGATGGGAGAAGAAAAACACCTGACGTGATTTAGATTTCGTACGTATACATTCAGTATGGCTTCTGTGCCGAAGTAACCACTATAGCCATAACAAACTAAAATGCGTCTGCCTCTTTTGCGCTAATGTCCAACTAGACGACAAAAGCTAATGCCTCTTATGCGTGAGAAGGTATTAATATGAAGATCTTCTAACGCAAGCTGGTAGCAAGCTGACTTTAGTGCACGTCTTTTTTTTTAAAGGGTTCATCAATGTATTGAAAGTTTACTAAGGCGGAATTGCCTCTGCGTGAATTCTTTTTTTTATGACAGTTATGTTAATATAAAAGTGCTATAGTCGTCTCTGGTTCATGTTCGATCTGGTCTTAAAGGCACAATTTATATAAGAATATTCTGTACATAAACTTGCTATTTAGTTAGTTGATGCGGTGCGCTAAGTGTTCCGTGTTGTTCCACACTTACACGTGAACCTAAAGTACCTCGATTCCAAAGGAATAAATAATTGCTACATTTTTCTGAACTTTTGGCAAGACGCAAATTGTTCCATTAAAATATGCATTGGTTTCAGATACGGCAGTTTATGTTATCGACGTTTTGTTGAAACTATTAAGGCCAACGAAAGACGTCACCCATGAATACATCACATCATCTGCCATCCATCTGGATGTGTGTAAAATACATGCCTCTGGTCAAGTAATTCATATGCGGGTGGCGTTCTCCCTACCTCATTACTTTCTTTGGTCTGACCACTTGGTGCTGTAGGCGTGGTTAGAGTTGCTCAAAAGGGGCAGTATCAAAAGTAACTTAATCTCACGAAGCACGCTGTGCTCTGACCGAGCCTAAAAAGAAGGCAAACTATTGTGATACGCTTTCTTTGCTTTACCGCTAGCTTGCTAGTTGTCAAGAAATATGCGCCACCAAACGTTGCGACGCAAACAAAACCGACAGCATCAACTATGACTGCAGAATTTCGGGTCCTGAGTTCGCCAGCTGACTGATAGCGTTAGTACTATGTGGTGAGTGGCGCTTCGTGTGCAGTGTGTGGAAGCATTCTCCAAGAGAGCTGCGATGTATCTCCTTACAAGTAATTATACAGAACATTTGCAGCCCTGCCGCCGCCATGTAAACAACCTTCCCGTGTTCTTACAGTCGCTGCCACCTGGAAAGGCGATTCACACCGTTGCAAACCCAGTACGCGCCAACTGCCCTCTGGCGTCATCACTACTCCATCAGCGGCACGCCGAGGAAGCAATCGGCAAGACCATCGACGCGTCACCACCGCCATTGGAAGCACGTGACTAACAAGGGAACAGCAGTGAACGCAAGCACCACAGCGGGATTCGCAGCCCCGATTCCGCCGTGCTAACAACCTTCGTCTGTTCTTGCAGGTAGGCCCAAAAGCCACTAGGGTATTACGCTTCTATCTGTGTTGGCTGCCAATTTCACTTGGCCTTGTGTCGTTGTTAGTACTTAGTCTCTATGTTTTGCGACGGTAACTGTGATTTACCGGGCACGGATCGGATCGTTCCTCCCCTACAAAAGAAAACGAAGCTTATCGTCCGTAAGAATGTGCTTTCTAAACGTATCTGCCCTATGGCTGCCTGGATATATGAACCTGTTCACGATAGCAACCGTCACCTTTCCCTTGCTGGCAACCGCAGGAGACGTTGAACTGAACCCTGGCCCCATTACGAATGCTGGAAAAATAGACGAATTTTATAGGGCAATGGGCAGCCTGATCGCGAGTTCAAACCAAAATCAAGAAATGAATGATGTGAAACTTGACCAGCTAGATAAACAACGGCATTGCTGTCCTGGGTACTCGATTCGCGAACCTTGAAAACCAGGTGCAGAAAAGTCACAAATATAAAGGAATACCTAAACACTGTTAAAACAAAAAAACGTGGCCTTTTTGCCTGAACAAGTCGTGGCACTTTGTGACACTATGAATGACTCCGAAAATCGAATAAGAAGAAATAACTTCATCTTCAAAGGTTTCACGGAAACAGAAAATGAAACTTGTGACGTCCCAGAGATGATTGTGACGCACTTCGTGAGGAATCATCTCGCATTCCACTTCGGCACCGCCGAAGAAGCACATCGTCAGGGTTGTAAACGAATTTGAAACAAATCACCCAATCATCGTCAACTTTCTAAGTTTTGAAGCAAGGACGAGATACAGTCGGGGAAAAAAGTCCCCAGGACGTGGGAGCTGCGGCTGAAACGCATTGCTCTGCCATCTGCCGGCGGGTCGCCTGGTTTCTAGATCACACAAAAACGCATGCGCGTCTGCCTGCAAACATGTATGTTTTCCAGCTCTTCTGCGGCACATCGCCAAACTCGGAATCGGCCGCGTGGTGCCGCCTCAGAGATAGCGCTAGCGGCTGACGAGCGTCTGTACACATTCCGAAACTCGAGATACCGCCTGGGGCATTGTGCCGCATTTCGCCGTGTCAACGCACCTTGCTTTAAAACCAGTTCAGCTTATCGCTTAGTTGATCTGCCGTGACTTCTTGCTTGATAGGTGCCATGTCGGTAAGCGCTATCTCCGAGGCGGTACCACGCGCCCGATTCCGAGTTAGGCGCCGCGCCGCAGAAGAGCGGGAAAGCGCACATGTTGGCAGGCACAGTGGGACGCGCATGCACTTTTTTGTGATCTCGAAACCAGGCGACCCGCCGGCAGATGGCAGAGGAATGCTTTTCAGTCGCAGCTTCCGTGTCCTGGAGATTTTGTCCCCGACTGTACATCCCAACGCCTTGAAACTAAAAATCTGGTAGAGCCCGAGGTTCAAATATCTGAAGACTTTTCACGTAAAGTGCAATTCGCAAGAAAAAAAAAGCTTTGAGACTTTGCCTCCCAATTCAGAGACTGCAACACCAGCAATAATATCCGTTATGATAAAATGTACGTTAGCGACACAACTTATGGTTACGACAACTCAAGTGGGTGGGTGAATTTTGTTCGTGACCTCGAAGAAAACACGATGCCACAAGAATGACACAATAAAAAAAAATCTTTCTCTCGCCCACTCGCTATCGCCAACTTTTCATTTCATATCGCGAAGTTTTGCCGCAATGACAAATCAGAATGAATTTTAGAGTATCATCTCTTTCAACGAACCTGATTTAATTTTTGGCCAAGAAACTTGGCTAACGTCTGATATAAGCAACTCTGAACTTTTGCTGAGTAAACCGCATGTAATTTATTGCAATTACCGTACACCCGCAAGAGGTAATCGTGTTTTCATTGCCGAAAAAAAGACATATCTTGTTCATAAAAACAAGGAAGTTCTAACCTTCAAATTTTATGGATTCGGAAGCAGTTGGATTTTCGTTCAGGGACAATAAGCGTTTGTTATTGTCCTCCCCATTCTGACGAAAACGATTGCAAGGTGCAATTCATTGCAATAGATGCTCGTGCACCCCTGCCTTCAATGACACGAAGATTTTGGCAAGGTACAAATATAAAGTGTCGCGGGAATTACACGAGGCGTTTGAAATTAGGACCAGGGAGAAGAAGTGTATAAGTGACACATCTCTATCCTTATCTACGAATGAGTTTGCATTTTTGAAACGCGGGCTGAGCAGATAGGGTAGATGAAGTTTTCGTGGCTATATAACGTGTGAATTTTCAATAAACTTCAGTTTAGGAGTGCGCCTTGTCCTGTTCCCCTTCGCCCGTGTCCCTGTATTTTTCGGCGCTTTTTGCTTCCAGTAACTCGCTCTATAATTGCCTTGGTGACTTAAAGATGAAATTTCCTAATCATTATTGTTCTAGGTGGTGATTTGTATTACCCTGGTACAGATTGGGCAAAATTACAACCTATTTTTAATTGTAAAAATACTAGCCAATGTCGCGATTTTTTTCGCTTAAAAACGTACGCGCTTCAACAAATATATAACGTCGGCGACACTTGACCGAACCATTTTAGATATGTTCATTATTTCGAGTACGGAATTTGGAACATCAGTCGACATTATGGAAAGCATTAGTGATCATTCTGTTATATATGTCTAAATGTCATTTCGCACAAAACGCTCTAAAAATATTAAGAAACCTATAGTCGTCTACTCACGCAAGGTTATTATAAGCTTATTATCAGTCATTGACGAATTTGAGCGTGTACATGTTGTCACAGACACGACGGAATGTGCTGTCGCAGACACGAAGAGTCCTATGAGTGAAAATCGGCTGATGTAAGAAACATACTCGGTGACATCCTTGCAACTTTCGTCCCTCCTTTCAAGGTGGCAACCGAGGATTTGTCACTGTAGCTTACACATAGCCTATGGCGCGAACTAAGCAGAAAGAAAAGATTGTTTTCCAAGGCTAAACCAACGGGTAATTTTGTTGACAGGACATCTTATAAAACCTTCTCATGACAATAAAGAATGTAAGAAAATACTAAGAAACACTTTTTTTCTGTGACCCTTTTGGGCCTGCTTTCATCTGATTCCAAGAAATTCTGGAAACTTCATAGCCAAAAAAAAAAACGCGCAAAAATCACCTTACATTTTTAAATAAAGAAAACTAAGAGATAGGTGATGTTTATGCTGAAATTCGCTAAACCCATTTTTCACTAGTGTGTTTACCTAGTAAACGGACCTATAACAACAATACGCTATTTCAAATTGTTATCCACCTATGCTGCCCATCATGTTTAATCAAGACTGTATTCTCAAAGTAATAGAAAACCTGCCCTCGAACAGTTCACCCGATGATGACGAAATTTCGGCTAAATCCTAAAAATTATGAAGCATGCCGCTTCAAATATTTCTAACAAACTACTTCAACAATCTCTTAACTCCGGCTCCCTCCCTTTTGACTTGTGCTATGCCAAAGTCATGTCGATCTTTAAATCAGGAGACCGCTCAAATCCTACAAATTACCGCCCCATTTCCCTTGCCAGCGTGACACGCTAACTCCTGAAGCCCATGTTCTGCATTCCCATATCATATCTCAGCTAGACAACCGCAATTCATGTGTTTCTAATCAACATGGCTTTCGAAAAGCTCATTTGTGCACTAGCCAACTTTTCGAATATGTTGAGGATCTTAATTTCAATTTTCATATTACTGCTCAGACCGATATTATCTTTATAGATTTCGCTGAAACATTGGATACCGTTTCTTATCATCGCCTTCCTCTTAAACTTTCATGTCTGCAAATTCGTCATTAACTGAATTTTTTTTAATGAAAACAGAAAACAAGTAGTCAACATTAACCAATCATCATCGCGTCCGCCCAATGTTACGTCCCATGTCTTTCAGTTCAGTGTCTTCGGACCTGTGTAAGTCTTTGCCTACATAAATGACCTTCCTTTTTTCATAAACTCCAGAATTAGTGTTTTCACTCTGTTTCAAAACTATTTAAATACTATATATTCAAGACGATTTGTGTTTAAGATAAACATTAACATTCGTCAATGCGAACACATGTTCATCAGTAAGTCTTCTATCAGAATTCAATCACCATAATCATTACTCTTACAATACCTGGAACATGTGCCATCGCAGAGGTACTTGAAAATACATTTTACAGACACTATATCATAAAACTAGCACAGCGAACAAATTACAACCACTTCTTTGAAAACGCTTGGCTCTTTGCGATGAATATTATATCTTGCCCCACCTGAAACAAAACTACTGGCATACAAGACAATAGTCCTTCCCAAACTAGACTCTGCATTCACCATTTGAAACCCCCACCTGAATTACCTTCTAGATAGACTGGAATCTGTCCAAAACAAAGCAGCAAGATTTATATGCAACTACTACTCATTGGAAGCTATTGTCTCGGACTTAAAAACTAGCATCAACTTCTCTCCTCTAGAACAAAAAAGTAATATGGCTCAGTTTTTCTTTTAATGACATATATTACAACGATTCAAATTTTAAATCAGTTTACTGCCGTCTGCCAGTTTTACATCACCAAGATTAGATTGTTCTTAAGAAAATAGAACGATGTTTGAGTAGCACTAACATTTTCCTTTTATGTCCTTTAGTACTTTGTATCAGAGACTGGAATGCATCACCTGATCTTATAGATACTGATAGCAATCATATTTTATTTAAATCAAGTGTGCAAATTGTAGAATTGCTCACCTTATTTTTGTTTTTGTAGAATACCTGTTGTACTTTGTTCGTGCTCTTATTATGCTTTATTTCGCTTTGATTGACGCCATTGGGTGAATCTGCGTTTACATTTCATTTTTCTGTGTTTTTTCTATTTTAGCTTTTTTTAATCTGTATCACTCTTTAAATCTCCCTCATGCACTGCGTCCTTCGGACGCCCTTGAGGTTAAAAAAATGAATGAAATAAAATTTAACGTTTTCGCGTTATGTAGCTGAAGTGAAAAAAGCTTGAATGCAGATGAGTAACAAGATTTTCTTTATTTTTTTGCTTAATATTTTTTTAGCTAAAGCAGTAAAGACGGAAACGCAGTGTCTTTGTATTCAGTCAATTGAAACCACACAGCAAAACTAACTAAGAACGTAAGCAAGGGCTTCACTGCCATCACTATCAATCCTTTCAGTAATTTTGTTTTCTGCCTGATTTTTCTGACAGCAGTCGATTTTCTACATAAAGAAAATGCGTCCTTTCCAAGAGTAAAATGGGACAACATCCCACCTCGTCTCTCCAAACGTTTGTAATCGTGATTCCTGAAACTTTAGAAAACTCTAGAGATCAGGAACGATATTTTAGGCATAATCCTTGGACAATCAGTTCGGTGTACGAGGAGTCGAAGCCTAGAGGCCCGAGGGGATATGGTCCAGACGGTGAAATAATCCTAGCTTGGCTAATGGCTCCACTATTGTCCTGGGAAGCGCTCCCGTCCTTACAGAAGCGTGTTGCCTCTACCATTCACCGCTCCGTTAGAGTCATACGTACCGGAGGAGGCCATTTTTATCCCGAACCGAGTTTCTCCGACCCTCGTTGTCTCAACCGTTCTGTTCCATTTGAGACGAGAGAGAAAAAAAAGCAACATCCTTTAACTTGTACTTTAGGGGGCAAACAGGGCAGCGAGTTCAGCGGGAAAGAAGGTGTACACGAGATTCGACTTAGGCTGCCGATGTCGGTACCGTCAAAATGCTTCGCTTATGCACGCATAGAAACCTTCAGGCTCTGGTATAAATAGGAACTTCCTCCCTCAGCTTTGTATATGTTTTAAAGAAGCATGCATGTGTCACAGCTTGAGGAAAACAAATATAAATTGCCGAACATTACAATGCGGTGACTTTGGACAGAAAAAGGGCAAAGTCTGTACCGTGCATTTTGTGGTAAAGAACTAACAAAAAACAAACAAACAAACACCATTAAAAAAGCGATATAGCGTTTTAAAAACAAAGCCGAAAAAAATTGGCGTCAATGTAGTACTTTAAAGAGTGAGGCTGAATATTTTTTTAATCATGTAATGTATACGTTTTGCTCCCATGATTTCCAAGAGAAAATGACTACCGCCGGGTGTAAGCATTGGGGTATTAATTTGATGAAAATTATCAAGTGAACGTTTGAAAGTTTTAGACATAGAACGTAAATATCAAGCACAAACGCAGCCATAAAAAAACAAAGACAAACCATTAAACATGTTCGGAGAACAAATAATATTCTTTTGGAGGGAGAGCACCAAGATTAGACTCACGCGCGTCTCTTCTATATTAAATTGAAGTTATGATTTCAAGAAAGGTAATGATGAAAATGTTACCTACTGCATATCAATCTATTCCACAGGTGTGTGGTGGTTTGAGAATGAAACTGCGCAATTCATTGCCATTATAGTTTGAGTCTCAGTTTTACAGCTTTAGAAATCTGAGTTCATTTGTGTGGCAAAAAGTAAATTTCCATAACGTTAAGATGGCAAGTAGTTTGATGCGCATTTAGGGATGACGCTTCCGTACTACACACTCACTATACAACAGGCAGTTTGTTGGTGACTTAGGCGCATGCTCTGTTCGGTCTTATAGTGTTTTATCAACTTTACAAAACATCATTTCAGGAATCTTTAAGTTTATTGTAATGCTCTGGTTTCAAATTGTTTCTGAGGTATCTTGCACGGATTGCATTTCTTAGCCTGCTTTGCTGGTCAATGCATACATCGTTGTTCCTATTTTTATTTCAATCTTGATATAAAAACCAGCTCGCAGATATACACAGGGATTGTGTATATGCTTATAAAAAAGAGACCCATGTCCGAGCGATTTACTGCTATTCGGCTGCAGCACAAGTTCATCTACACAAAGGTTAAATTTAAGCTAAGTTTAAACCTCTTCAACTGCAGGGTTCATTTAAGCATTCCTTCACAATTTATTTTACTTCATCTGCTTTGTCCTCACACCCTTGCATTCGGAGCACACCGTCATATATAATTTAAAACGTTGAATGAGACAAATATTTTTTTAACAGAATAACTGGTTTAGTACAGATGACGTGAAGGCTTTTGCACAACTGCCCACTTAGCGCTAGTACGGTGTCATTGGCTATGCAATGTCTAACCTTTAACTAACACAACTCCGTGTTTTCAATAAATCGTCCGTGGGCACTTCTTAAAGGCTTCCAAATGAACAGCCTCGAAGGATGTCCGTTAGGTAACATCGATTTTAACATGGGTTGACAGGACGCTGACATAAGCAAGCTTCTCTTATCTGTTCAACAACCCATGTGAAGCAGGCGTCTTGTACCGAATGTAGTGCAATCTTTCCCCTTTTCAGTCCATTGATACAAACCGTAATCGCCGTTGGATTCTTCCTAGACAAAATTAAAAGCTAAAAAAAGACGGAGGCTTTAATCGGATTTTAAGTTTTCTGCAAAGTAATTAATATCCCCTTTATCGGAGTCAGGGCGAAGCATCGGGGTCGACTTAAGTTGTTGTTTTCACTCGCTTAAACAGCGCCTAAGAGAACACGGAACGCGTGCTTCATTGCACCCTTATATGACAAACCTCAGTTTTTACGTGTGTTGCATCCTTTCTATTCACTTCGCGTTTTTAGTGATGAAGCTGAAGAAAGATCGCAGCGTAAGACGCTTCATTGTGCGCAATCTCGGCAGGCTGCAGAAGCTGCCAAGTTGCTTTGTACCTATTCTTGCGAAAAAGGGACTCAGTGAAGCGTGAAGCTCCGATAGACGCGTCGGAAGAGTTTGTGTATTTTTTTTATTGTGGTTTCTCGAAAATGCCGGAACAAATAAGGATGAAAGCTGGCGACTCTCACCGGGTTGCTTTCTTTCTCGCCGGATATTATGGGTGTTTAGAGATACCGAATTGCCTTCGGCGCCAAAGTTGCAGCCTCTAGGCAGAGGTAGCGCTACGTTCAATGGACAGCATGTTGGGCTTTTGAGGTAAGGCTTTATTGTTCCTATCGTGCTACGATAACAGAGCTTTCTTTATAAGCTGTAGTCAAAAGGTTATGAGTGCGTTGACCCGTAGCTTAAAAATAAAAACAATATGGCAAAGATCCGATATTTCTTCCGCTCTAACTCTTTGGAGAGTTAGCAGAAGCGTCGGTTGAACACAGGCTTCAGCTTTCTCTGCTGGCTGATAGGCTTTAATGTAGTCTCTTTAGAAGGTGCCTCTGAAAGATGAAGTTATTTCAACGGCGCGCCTCACATTACGCGAAAGTGCCATTCGAGAGTCTCCTTACTTCTCACCCCTTGCATTCAGCGTGTCATCTCTGGTCGTTATAAAGGTGGCCTAGAAGAAATAGTGCTTTAAATTGAACCAATTAGCTATTTGTCACTGTTGGCTGGTGCAAAAGATTGAGACCGCGTCTGAGCTTTGAATTTATCTAAAACAAGTTAACGCCAGTAAATGGAATGCTGGACAAAAGAGCTTACTTCTCATGTTTTAGAATGTAAGGCATAGGTTACCACACAAATGCCGGTGCCGGATGATAAAAAAATAGGCCATCATATTACGGCAGCAGGCCAGTATAGGGACTGTGAATACAACCGTGTGTTGTCGGATAGTACTAGCAACTGTAAACACTCGCACTGTTGAGACATATCACGGCCTGACTTGTCTAATTCAATATTGAGCCCGATGAACCGCATTCCCTGCGGAACTGTGACGCATCGCTCGTGTCTAATTGTTAGTGACAAGTACTGCGCAATCATGTTTTTATGACCGCCGTCTGCGCTTACAAGCCGATAACTTTGTAACTTTGTGGCTCCTCTTCACGGCCTCTGGTGATATGCTAGCTTCTCATTTATGCCGATGCCAAGCAATCGAGCTGCATATCTACCCGAAGTGAAAAACATCATCGAAGAGTACATGAGCGACGGCAATTGTTAGTACCATACATTGTTGTTATAAAACAATCACATGCGCAAGTATACATATTAGTCCTTAACCAGCGAACAAGGGTGTGGTAAATGTGCCAAATGTCCCGGCCCCAAAAATTAGTTGTTTTGTTTTCACTGCAAAAATAAACTACGCATTTCCGATCACTCATTCTCCACCCAAATAAAGCGCTAAAGATTTGTACCAGATGCCAATATTTTAACACTAACCGTTCTCTCATTCAAAAGGTATAAGAAATTTTTGGAAATTTGCAATACTAAAATGGTGGCCGAAAGAGTTCTCGAATACATAGAACTGTATTGCGCCAGCAACCGAAAACGGGAGAGAATGGGCCCCGTTTTTCCATTGAAAAGTTTAGGAAATAACATAACTTCTAAAACTGTAATGGTAAGTGTTGAAACTTTGACGTCTTGTTCGGACTTGTAGAGCTACACTTGGGTTGATAATGAGAGTTAGGCGATTCATAGTTTACTTTCGCGATTAAGAAAACAATGTAACTTTCTTCTTTTCATTTTTTTTTTTTTTTGGGGGGGGGGGGGGCGGCACCCTGCACACGTTGAGGTTCATATTCATTGCTGCAAAAATGCTCTTATTACAAAAAGAACTGACTTCAATCCTGTCATGAACATAATCTTTTAGACTCCGAAGTGAAAAAAAAGGAATGAAATTGTGGGTCCATGAAGTAGCTAGTGGTCTTTTCTGGTTAGCAGCATGGAATCAAATATTATTTTAACACACAGTGAAACTTCACTCGCGCGATGATCAAACATGAAAATAAACGCATATATACACAGGCGCACATGCACATGCACACACTAACAAACAGAAAAGTTGAAAGAAACTAATGTCCAAAAGAGCCTCCAACATTCATACCAGACTTGTTCGTAACGAGTAAAAAGGAACTGATTACATGTAATTTATTACATTTTTGTTGTAACTTTTTAACGCTTCAGTTGCTTCTTTTCTGCAGTAACGTGCGCTGTAATGGTAAGTAATCAATTATATGTTTGCGGAAAGGCTTAACTTTTTGAGTTTAGTTTTTTACGTAAAAAATAGCTCTGTCTGCCCTTGCGTCTCTCATCTACGTTTCAAAAAAGTTGGACACTTTTCTTACCCATAAACAAATAAAAACAATATAGCGTACGCTAAAGATACTTAAGACTGCTTGTGACTATGAATGCGAAAGTATCCTACACGCAGTGCATTCCTACAAGCAGTGTGCCACGTCTTCCTTCTTCACATGGCGCTCCGGCGGTACGTGATATCACGCTCCCCCACTGCGCAGGCGCGGCGAACCCCGCCGGCTCCACGGCTTCCCTAACGATGCGTCTGCGTTGCTGTGCTTTTCTTCGTGTTTTATTTCTGAGGCGCATGCGCTTTGACCTTGAGCGCCCCGCCGGCTTCTATGACGATGCATCTGCGTTGCTGCGCTTTTTTTGCGTGCTCTATTTCTGAGGCGCGTCCGCTTTGATCTTGAGCGTCCCGCCGGTTTTCGTGACGAAGCATATACGTTGCCGTGCTTTTGGCCAATGGGAATTTAACTGCCGTTTCGCTGGTACAGACGGTTAGAGACAACGTCGGCTTCGCTCCATGGGACAGTTAATGCTTTCGCATTAAAACATGTACAAAGATACCAGAAGGATTAGAATGTCAGCGCACTCAGCGACGTTTTGACTGTCGAGCTGTATAGAGGGCCGTGCAACAATGAAGCGTTTCGCTTTCTATAGGGCTCGGAAGCGTCCGTCGAATCATTGCGCAACCATAAACAGGTACGCAAAGTGTTTGTGCGCTACAACACCGCTCTTCCCTCATGCGCATCTGTCGAGAGGGTGTTCAGCGTCGCGGGCGGATATCTTCACCAGGAAGCGTGGAAAGATAACTGAAGAGAACATCGAATGACAGCGTCTGTCGAAGCTTCACAGGGGGTGAATGACAAAAATAAACAAAATGTCTAAGCACTTTAAACATAGGTATGCATTTTTTATTTCAAATTAAAATGTTAACAAATTAACGTGAAAGTAATCAATTACTTCCGGGTAATTTTTATTACTTAATGAAGTAATTCATTTTTGCAATAAGATACACGTTTCAATAAAGTAATTGCAATTGTAACAGGTTACTTTTTTCAGCAACGTGAACAAGCCTGATTCCTACGCAGAAGCAAGATAGAAAACCGCATGTTTGGGTGGCTTTTCCTCATAATGACGAAGTGAGCAGGTAAGCAAGCTTTACAGAGCATCTGGCAGCTATCAGCCATAATCCTTCACTGGAGTGATGTTCATTTAATTGCTTTACGTGTTATATCGTTTCCGATGTAGAAACCTTTGATTAACTATCAGATCAATGATTGAATTTGAAGTTTGTTAAAAGTAAAAAACAGATTCATGACGAAATAAACGGTTTTGAATCGAGCGTTTCTGTTCAAGATTAGTCTTCATGAATTATGTATGCGTCTTCATAAATAGAGGCACACATGGTGTACAACGTATGTAAATTATTATTGTCAGTGACACCGTAACACCTAAACGATAGTGGATAAACATTATACATTCACATAACCCTCTCTGAGTGCAGCTATTGTTGAAGCTGGTGTTGTCAAAGTTACAATATCTTCAATTTTGTTTACTTAAAAAAAAGTCGTATTGCTTTATTAGCACTCCTCCCTGACTTCTGCTCTATCACGAGCCGGTTAACAGACACATTTGTGAAGGAACTTAACTACTGATCTGTGCGCAAATATATACTAAAAGTCTTAAACATAATGGAATTGAGTGCCATGCATTATGATTTTAGACGCGTAATTGCTTAGATTATGAAACAATTTTTCGATATACTACTTGCTGTCAAAATTTTGAGCTTCCTTAATATGTCCTAACGAGAACGTATCGATGTCTATATCAGTGATCTTGTGCGCATGGGAAAAAAGGAAAAAAAATGTCATTACTCGACTAATCGCAAATCTATTTCACAACTGTTATACCATTTCCTAAAAAAAATCAATAAATTAATTACGACTAATTGCCTGCCCTATATTCAGCCGCAATTATCCGTCAACCAACGGTACGAGATCTACATGTACAACCCCTCCAGCAAAGGGGTTGTTCCCTCCTCCCGCCCCCCCCGTTTTCCTCTCACGTTCTCCACCCGCTGTTTAAATTGAGCGCCATATAGAGGCTGCATTTCAAAACTATGTATTTCATATAATTCGGTGAAGCACCCTCTAGAATTGGTGTACGCGGAGCGCAAGTTCGTCTGCATCTTGCACAGGGGTTGCGATGATCTCAGAACCCCGAGCTCTAATTGGCTGACTGAAAAACAAAATAGTGGGTAGGCCTCGAGGCATCTAGCACCGAGGTTTACGCACTTTCCTTCCAATCAAAGCAAAAAGAAAAAAGAAATAACTCGGCGTCGTTTTGAGGTCACCGGAACTCTTACGCAAGAAGCAGACGACTGGCTCTCCGTATTATATGGACTACACTCTAGTTACCACAGCAGCCGTCCCCAAAACGGTGGCGCGTCGAACGACGGAAGTCGGACCTTGGGGGAAGTAGGGGGGGGGGGGGACTACCTGCGGAAGCAGCACTTTTGGCTAGTTCCGGAACTGAATTCATCTAGTAAATTTAACCAAACTAAAGAGGACGAGTGTCCTAACCATATCGACTTCCTCAACCAATTTAACCTCCATTCATCTTGTGTCTGCTGTCGTGTGTCCCGTTACCGTCGCATAGCGTAGCCAGCCAATACCACCTAGAAGACAGCTCCTCCTCCCGATGATGACGTCATGTGGAGGCCTTTTCTTCTATTCGGTTTTGAGACAGTCCACTAGCCGCCGAGCGGGGAAAACAAGAACACCAGGCTGACGGTTCTTTCCCAGAGAAGAAGAGGCGTTGCTTTTACCTTATCCATATGTACGAGTCCCTGCTGCCGGAAACGCTTTAGCGTCAGAAGCCTCGGACGTTTTATCTCTCTTTATTTTATCTTCGCAGCACGCGGATGTTAACGATCGCCGCTTGCCACCGCCACGAAAGGCAAAGTACAAAAAATGGGAAAGACAAGACCGGAAAGAAGTAACTTTTCCTTTTGGTGGCATATACGGTTTGTGTACCGGGAGCATTCGGAGCCGCGTACTTACGGAGCGGCTTTGCATGAGGCGTGTTGCGCAAGCAAATTTCCACATTATGCCCAGCAACGACTGTTGATTTAGCATCACTGCATCTAATGCGAGGGACGGCGGCGGATCCAGGCGGGAAGACAGCTGTTGAAATTTGGGTTGCATTTTCGGGTTGGGAGCGGGAGCTGGAGGGAGACGTGGGAGAATAGCTGTTACGTGTCCTGCAGCCATGGATATTATTTAAACAAAAATACTCCAACAAAAAAAAAGAAGTGTGTGCGCATGGGCATATTAAAAAGTTTCGTGTTTTGATTCGCGTGTTCATGGCATTTACTTTCTTGTATTACTCAAATATAGGAAGTCTGTTTTTGGCTGTTATGGGTACAATCCTTTTTGTTACACGGGAATGTTTTCTTCTCTTTTTTTATTCTGATCCGATAGGATTAATATTAGACGGGCTAATGTCTCCTCCTCCTCCCATTGATTTCCTTACAATAGTTAGAGTGTGTTGTTGTAGATATCTTTAAATTAAGAACGGAAGCTTAAGCCGTCATTTTGGTCGGGCGCCTGTCTGAATACTTGTCTGCGCCACTTCTCGCCCCAGGTGGGCACGTTCTTGGTCAAGGATTGCATTTTCATTTTTGTTGTGGTACAAAGCTGAGCTAAATATACGTTTCTATTCTAGAGCTCAGACACGGAGTCTTCTAAATGATGCCAGTAAACAGTTTTTGTTTTACCTGTACAAGCGTTTTTCAATGAAATATTCAAATTTGTGAGAAAAATATAGTAAATATCAATAATCAAATCAGCTCTTTTATTACAACGTTTTAAAAAACACAAAAAATGCAATGACATTTCGTCTTACAAGTTTTAATTGTTATACAAGTTTTCAAAAACAAATTAGACAGTTTTATCGCCTCAGACAAATATCCCACTCACTCAATATACAGCAGGCTAAGTTGCGTCACCCCAATCATTGAAATAACACTAAAATATTACACCATCTTCCCGAGTGGAACCATGGGGTGATGCGGAGCATTGCGGATCGTATTAATTTATTCCCTTCTTGACTGATTTCTTTTGGCAAGCGGGATTTGGGCTGCGGCGGACGCGAGCGGCCGAGAAACGCTAGCAGCCGACAGCCGCAGAGTTGCGGGGAAAGCCCACCCCACTGGAAAGCCCTGGCGTGGCGCTGCGACCCGCGCGCCCAAAACTATCCTCCTTTCACTCCTCCGGTTGAACGCGCGCAGCGCTACCGCTGCTTATATTCACACTTGAAGGAGAGGAGACTAGAGGAGGAGAGTTGCGCATGCGCGCGCGGTGTGAGTAGAAGCGAACGCACGCGAAGTGCACGCAGCTGGTAGAGAGAGAGAGCGGAGAGAGTAACGCGCAGCTGTTGGAGAGAGGGAAGGAGGAGAGTTGCGCATGCGTGAGTGTGAGTGCGGACGACGCCGACGCCGACGCCGCGGGACATAGACCCGAGCAAGAGATGCTCCGCATCTAAAATAACAAGAGACGCCTATAGGCACCCAATAACGCCCGTCTAGCCTCATAATCATCATACCAATATTACTGTAAAAATAAACCTAAATCACGCCAACCTACATTGGCAAGAACAAAATTCAATCTTGCTTCGTTCTCCGCCAATCTTCGTCGCCAAAAGAAACTTCCCCACTCTCTTTATCATCCTCTCGCCAGGGAGCATTCTTTTGTGTTCCTCGCGGACAACATGAACGACCGTCACCCCTGATTTCCCCATATATCCTTCATCCTCTCCCCCCTTTTTCCCGTAAAAAAGAAGAAAAAGCATCTGGAACTACCCTCGTTTCCCTGCTCTTTCCTTCCCCGTTTTCTTCCTTTTTCTTTTTTTTTCAATTTCCTTTTCCCTGTTGATATCGGCAGAAGAGTCTTCGTCATAACTTCTCTTTGGCGTCATACACGTCAAAAGGAAAAGCAAATTCCCAAACCTTCCTCATCCAACGCAGTGTCTGTGCTCCATCGTCCCAAGGTCACTGGCAAATTGCCCCTCTGGTCCCAACCTCACCGTGCTTTTCCTGCGAGACGAATAGCAGGCGGGCATGCCGGGTACGCAACAGTCCGCTGCAACTCAAGAACAGCAGGCGAAGGAGTCGCTTCCCTCTTTCCACGCTGGCAGAGCGAATGCTGGAGAGGAGCAGAGCAGACTTCAGCGTTTGCTGCGCTAAATTCCTGCTCTTTCTAAGTTCTATAGACACGATGCATATCTCGGGAACGGCTCCGTGTTTTTAAAACCGAGGCACCTCTCGACCTTTTTTTAAATTTTATTTATTATTGCCGGTTGCCGACGTAATTGGGGTAGGTCGATCTTTTTAGCTATTCTGGACTATATATGCGCGGGCACGTGGGAGAAGAAGATTTTGAGGAAAAGGCCCCCTTTATTGCTCACCCTTTTATCCACCTTCGCGCTTTTTCAACGTTCCTCGTTCTTCACTTTTGAGCCGCCTGCGAAATTTCCTTGTCGGTAGCGTGTGGCTTGTTTACTGCTTCCGCGAGAATGCGTGCTCCAATGAAAGAAAGCAGGGTTTTTATGCCGGTAGTGGATGTGTGAAGGAGGACAGTAGTGGTAAGCTTAGACGGTGCTTCTTTCTCTTCTTTGCAAGCCTGTCAGGCTGTATGGCCTTTATGCTATTAACAAAGGACTTGGGCAATGTCTTGGCCATTGCCTAACTTTATTGTTTCGATATATAGCGGCAGATATCACCTCTTCGCAATTTTTATGTTGGCTCCTGATATTTGTTCATAGTATGCTTTCTGAGGCTTTCTTTTTTTTTTTGTTTTTGCTCGAATGTGTTGTTTTTTTGCTTTTTTATTTCAATGCTGTAAATATTTGTTTGCACATATAGGCCACCGCGTCGCATCTGCCGATCCTTTTTACTGTGATCTCTACTGAATGTATCTACTTTGGGGCAGGGCGGCGCGGTGGTCGCCCTTCGGTTTTCCTTCGATTGATTCCGCCGTCACCACTGAATACAAATTTTCGTTTGTTTACGGGCAGAGTTTAGTCCATGTTCGATTTCATCGAGCTTACCCAGATTTAGCGCCGGAACCGATCAAGGCAGCCCTCGTGGTTTCTACCAGGACGAAATATTCTTTCAGTACAATATCTTTAGATATCGGCGCCGATCGAGAGGTGATGATATCGAAAGATCCACAAACATGTACAAACGCTTGCTTACCCGTGTTTATCCGCCTCTTCGCATGGAGAGAAGAGGAGGCGATGAGGAGATGACAACGCACAGGTATATCAGATTGCCGAGCTCTGATTGGAAGGATTAGTGGGTAGAGGCAACAACTAGGTGCCTCTGTCTCTACTCACTTTTTGAAAGGATTTGACCGATGAACGCCGGCGTCCGGCATTCGAACGCGACACAGCGTCACTCTGGTCGGAAAGAAACAATGGTTAGAGGCAAAGTCAGCTGTACTTCGTTTCAGCTTAAGTCCACGAGCAGCCGACGCTATGAGCTAATGGGACAAATCAAGCAGCGTCAAAAGTGCAGGTCACTGGGCCTTCTTTTGTTCATGATGGGCTCAGCGGTGATAGGACACGTACAGAAACATGAAGAACAGCATGATTGTGCGCTCGTGACTCTGTCTAATCGGTCTCATCAGCTCTGCGCGCTCTCATTACCTCCTTTTTTCTGTTTGTCTTCGCATTGTGCTTTTTTTTTAGTAAATGTATGGTGGCTGGAATAAATTTCATAATATGTGAGCGCGTCTGTGTTAGTAGGTATGTTTGTACTTGATTTCGCATCTCTTTTACTTACGTCTCTTTTTGTACCCTTGTTAATAAAGTGTTTTTTTTTCTCCGGTAATGCCTCGCTTTGTCTGGAATCACTTTCGCGGTGATGAGCAACACGCATCCTCACGAACGAGGGAACCTCGACTCGAATAACACTCCGGGCGCAGTATCTCCGATAACTGGAGCATCCGTGGCTTCTCTAACCGCGAAAGACTTATTGTTTGACTTGGACCGTGTTTCGCCGTTTCTGTTTACTGACACAGTGTTTGGCGCTGTCCAACTCCCGGACCCTTTGATTAACGGCACCGCCTTACTCCGAGGAAGTGAAAACTTCTCTTGCTTTGTTTTTACCCTTGAGGATTCGATGTTTTTGTCCCTTTCTTGCCGTGTCAGTGTTTTCGTTTGTTCCTCTGCTTCTGTTTTAGATGCAGGCTGGCGTAGTTATTTTTTCTTATTTTCTTTCAAACCACACGCGACTCGCTTGCATAACGCATCTTGCATTATTTATGTTATGTTATTGATGAACCATAGAATATATATTGCCTAAATTCCGTTTCACATTAAGTACGACCGCCGTTAACGCTGCAATCCGATGGACTCAGTCAAGCAGCGCCAAAAGTGTATCGTCATGGTGCTCATGGTCTTTCCGCGTCTGCTATTCACCGACGTAGGGCCGGTTACACCAACGCCATATAGCGCAAATCGGAGCTTAGCCGGGAACCTAAGCTGAGTTTCGGTTTCGCTCTGTTGCACCAAAATCGCTTATCGGTAAACCTAGCACTAAACCACGCCTGTCTGGAGCGCTCAACATTGGGCTCTTTGCTTTTTTTTTTTTTAAACGCCGGATTTAAAATTTGGTGACTGGTTTGTGGCGGTCAAAGCGGTAGACGAAAGTGGTTGTAAAAAGTGTTTTACGCTACAACAGCGTGAAAGTCTCGACAGAATGGCCTTCGATAGTGAAAAGGATGCAAAATATTGTCGTGTGAAGTGTTTATCGACCCCTCTTTTCAAGTTGGCTCTCCACTCTGAGTGCGTGCTAACCCTAACCGGGGAAGGTACGCAGCTGTGGGGCTCATGTCAGTCTTCCCGTTGGCTTTTCTGTCAACGTGCTTATTCGTATATACTTATTTGCGCATATCTGTAACGTATTGCTATTTACAACCTTGTTTATTTTTTACTTTCAACTCATTTTCAACATTTCCATCGGCGCGTTGAACAGCAGCAGTGCATTATCTCGTCATTCAGCTGATTGTCGACACTTCTGGCGTTCTCAGGCTGCGGCGAATGACTCTTTTAAATATTAAAACAACAAAAATGCCATTTATTTCGTTTGTAGAGATTTAATAGAATCTTCAGTGAAGTTTCCTTGTCTCGCGAGTGGAATCTTAGCTACGGAAAACTGTGTCGTTCTACAACCGTAACTTTTCTGTTCACAGCGCTTTGCAGAGAGTCGAGGAGAGATCATAACGACGGCGTTGTGAGATTTGTTCAGCACTGTATTGGGGCAGGCTGCGGCGGGTGGTGCGAAGAGACGACTGTTCTCGTCGACACGCTCTGACGAACTAGTGGGAGTTTTCATATTTCTAAGACCGCCGCCGTCTATTTGTTCTACTAGGTAAACACGCAGTGTAATGTGCCACAGCATACATGCCATGACCCTCTAGGTACATATGTTACCACAGGTTGTGCAGTATTGTAGAATCTAATAAACTTCAGGTAATCCTATCTGTACTTCGATATATTTCATATCATTTTCAAAATTAAATCAACATTTCCTTTCATATTTGGGTGTGCTTTGTTGCAATGCACATCTGTTGTGTGGTGAAGAAGGCTTAATAAATACACCTAGTATTTTAGTTTTTTGCTTCACTTCTTAATACAAATATCTAGTGTTAAATTATTCTTGGCAAACAACTAGGCCTCAGACCTGGAGTCACGCCTTGCTTATTCGTACGTTTGTTCATCGAATTTCTTAAGCAAATAATTCACGTACTAATAAAAACATGAAATGCTTATGAAGGCCGATTTGGGAATCCGAATGATTCACTTGGAAAAAAGAATGTAGGTCTTAAATAACCTAAGCCTAATGTGATGATCCCAGTGTTGGCCTTCATGACTGTCATCTGAGACAGAACAGGGGAAATAATAAAAATAAACTATGTGCAATTTGTAAATCTAAGGCACAACTTGCATTTATCCGCTAAAAAACTGATCAGATTCTTATAAAGTTAAACACTCAACAACCATGCAAAAAATTTGAATGCTATAATATAACCAGAGGAATGAAATGCACGATTGTCACAAATAGGTGGAACTTTACCAATATTCGACAACTTTATCTAACAATACTGAATATTTAAAACAAGTGAGAAACCAGAGCCAAATGCTGGTGACTTTTTAACTAACTAATCTAAAATTAACTATCCTCCATTTTATGAGCTAACAGAACCATAATGACTGATTTAGCGCACAAAAAGTCAGGTTAGAAGGTTGCATGTAAAGACCCCAAGTTAGCAGTCGTGCTGCATATGGATAGGTTTCTCTCTACAGTGGAGACACAAACCGCCTAATTTCATAGCTGACTGACTCAACACTCTCTAAAGATTGAACAACCCATTTGATTTTGACCTTTATGTTCAGTATAAAGTTTAAGTGGATAAGTTTTAATCGATGCAAATATTTATATTTGCATAGATTTGCATAGTCTAAAGGGGTGTCTGGTGAGAATATCTATAAAAGTTTCGTGCACAGTATTGTGGAAATGTTTTGTCCCAAAATAAATGTGTTTAAACGAAAACAAAAGTTCTATGAAGGATGCACAAGTGTTAGCCATAAAGGGGCCGATGCCCAACCATGTCGACGACTGATGATGAAATTGTGAGTACTTCTGAACTCACTTTGTCGGATAGACGAGTGACATTGGATGATCTGACAAATCATTTGCAAATCAGCCTAGGCTTTGCCTATGCAATAATCTATGACACGGCTTGGGTTTGGAAAAGTTTTGATCAAAATAATTTTTACAGCCAACGTGAATAATTTTAGTCACCCCGTATTTAACTGTTCTGTTATTTTTTACTTCAGTGTATAATTGTCACATTTTTTGCTCCCATCAGAAGGCAAGAATGCTAGGTAATGCTTTCCCATTTCTGAAGTTTTTTTTTCTTCAGTGAATCAGGTTTTTGTTTTAGGCCAGTGCTTTTTTGGAATTTCTAACCTCCCTATACAGTGTTCCAACTGTCACAGTGAGAGAAAACCTCAGTGTAGACCTATTAAGTGACTGTAGAGGCTGCACATGCTTGAATCATTCCTTTTTAGCCTCATGCTGGACGGTGCTGAGACACTTCTGCAGGGCATTGGGGGACCACCAGAGGGCACTGAAATGCTGAGGACTATCACGGTATCCTCATCGTCCCCAGATCGTAGTAAATAAATTAAGATAATTGATCTTGATCGATCGGTTCTATTACAACGAAGTTTTCTATTTGGTGACCCAACTTGCCTCCAGACAGCACTGAAGTGCTGAAAATTGCCACGGGATGGTCGTCGTTCTCAGATCGTAGTCAATCATTGGTCTTGGATGGTTCTAATATAACGAAGCGTTCTATTTGGTAGACCCAACTTGCCTCCAGACGGCTCTGAAGTGCTGAGAACTACCACGGGATTGTCGTCAACCTTAGATTGTAGTGAATCATTGGGCTCAGACGGTGCTATTACGACACAAACCTTTTTATTTGGTGACGCAACTTGCCTCCAGGTGGGAAAGAAGTGCTGAGAACTACCACGGGATGGTCGTCTTCCTCCAATTGAAATCAATATATTTGGTCTTAAATGGTGGTGTTATAACAAAGTTTTCTATCTGGTGACCCAACTTGCCTACCGACGGCTCCAAACAGAACTAACACTGGATGGTCGTCGTATTCAATATTATAGGTTGATATTTGAAATAAAAACTGTGATTGTTAAATTAATTAAAATAATTTACGCATGAAAATGTTGTAACCCTGACATGTCGCAAATGGACAAATGCTTTGCGAAGTAGATCATGTCAAATTTACTGAAAAGACAGACATAAGGGCACTGCCACTCTTATTCCAGATGCAACGCTGACAATGGGCACATTCAAGATCCACTACGTGTTATCTCATTGTGCTTAGGCGTTCCTGATATTTAGTGCAGCTGCAAACAAACGTATGCAATCATTTTTATGAATGTGGGCTCAGCTTGGTTTCAATGGCTTAGCCTGAATTGCTCTTTTTCCATAATGGGATTATACTGAATTTGTATGAGCTGCATTCTGTGGAAGGCTGGCTGCTCCTGGTAGTGATCAAGCGAACAAAGCTTAAAAACTCAGCTAACCATGGCCGTGTGAAAAGGAAGTGAAGCTACTCAACAATATTTGAAACACAAAAGACCGCGTTGAAGAATGTATTTTGTGCTTGTTAGTTAACGTTTCAATGTCTCTGGGTGATTATAACATTGGCCAAATAATGCGATGCCAACAAGACCCTCAGTATTATAAAGAAAATGGCCTGATAAGTAAAATTTAAAATGTGCAGTTTATAAAACTCACTTCAAGTGTATGGAATAGGACATGAAAGGAAGCTTACAGTCATAATTGATGATATAAGAATTTGTAACTTTTATGAACAATAAAATGCACCGCGTATGTGGCGTGACCAAACGCTTTCTTTTTTTGTGCGTGATTGGTTTATTTGTTGATATCAAACGTATTCAAAGGCGGCGAGCGACGTGACGAGGCATTTTTGGGAACGGGGTGTAATAAAAATCAAGATGATTTAAATCGTGATTTGAATCAAACCATTCTCGCGCAAAATAATCCCGAAATAGTTGTTATATATTGTTTGCTTATGATATGATGCTTTCTACGAGCGTTTGTTTTGCACTAAACTGAAAACATCATCAAGCATGAAAGATTTATGTAAGACTGAACACGGGCGAAAAACAGTTCCCTTTTGAGCGAATGAGAGCATTGAGCTTTCCTCTCTCTTCAATTTTGTTTGCCCGTTTCATAATGTCCATTTGCAAGCCAATCAGAACTCAAAAGAAATAAAAACTAGAAAAGTAATACTTTATTGCAAGCAAATCAAAACACGAAAGGAATAGCAAAACAAACTAAAAAAAGATTATAAGTTTTTTTTATATACAGGCGGGGTTTACATCAATAAAAAGTTGTCAACGAATCTGTACCTTAAATTTGCAGTTTTTTCTTCTTCTTGGATTGTTATCAGTGACTTATCAATCAATATTTTGTTTTAAAATACAGATAATGATAAAGGGTCACGACTTTCAAGCTACAGTGATTTGAATCGAATTTATCTAATTTAAATTAAAGATATCTGATTCAAAACAAATAATTTTTTTCAATTTTGCTTTTGGCATTGTTAAAATGGATTCGTCAGATCGTAGCGCCGCATGCGTTAGGACTTACTATAACACAGATTATAAATCTCTTGTATGGTTTTGTTGGTTCACACAGCTCTAGCCAAACAAAACAAAAAAATGTAATTATAGAAGCCTGATCGAAATGAAGGTTAAACGCGCAATAATTAAATTGCGGGCGCATAAAATCCTTCGTAATATCACATCCTCTACAATCTGAACAAATCAACTTTGAAGTCTGCGAACACAAGGAAAACGAATAATACAGGAAACAATCGTTTTAAAAACGCGTGAGGTGTTCACTCTACGAAATAATTTTCCAAAGAACGCTAGAAATGTTGCATAATTTCTTACGGGATAGCTGAGGAAACTGTACACGATAGTGATGTCTTAATTTAAAAAAAAAAACCTTTGTTTCACGGTTGAAGGTTTTTTTTTTTTGCTCTACAGTATAATATACAAACTTTGTATTGTTATAGTAAAAATGATAGTATGAACACTATACTATTTCTGTATTTCCAAATACAGTAGCCTAATTGTGGTCATGGAGTGCATAGAAATAAAAAATAATTCTGTCCTCCCCAACCCCCCCCCCCCACCCAAAAAAAAAAAAAGCAAAACGCGTTTGAGACGAAAGGAAAGAAAAATATCGTACTAAGAACGTTACACATAAAGTGTTCATCAACGAGTAGTGTGAAAAATGGGGACAGGGGGGGGGGGGTAGAGGGGTACGACATTTGATTCTTCCTGTAATTTTAAATCACTGTTTAAACGCACAGAAATTGTGCATGCTTGCGCACAGGGATTCTAGAGTGATTATTTTTCTTAATTTTAATATCACTTAACAAATATGTAAAAGCTTAGAAAGACATTTAGGCATCCTTTGTTGTGCTGGAAATATTTTTCTTATCCTGATATTCATACGTTTTGCTTTATTGCTTGCTCATGCCAGTATCCACCTGCTGCATCCGCCAGGCCGGAACCAACTATATTGCCAGGCAGTGTGAAAACGGCCAGGTGTGTCTTCCTAACATCCAGCCTCCTGCACGCGGTCGCTGCAATCCGTTGAGCTTCGGCGGCGCTCGAGCGCTTCGAGTGTAACGAAACGCTCAAGCGTTGTTCCAGGTACCAAGCTCGAATTGAGAGCCGAAACGGTTCAGCTGGCTAAACCTCCCCCCCCCCCCCGCCTTTCAGAGCCATAACAAGTTCCATAGCCTCCTATATACTATCCAAGCCGACCATTCGCCACGAGAAGCGGCCGCCGAAATGGAAAAGGTGGAGCGGAAGACAAGGGTTGAGAGGAGAGCCACGTGATTGGCGCCCCGCTGCGGCAAGACGCCGAAACACGTTTTTCCCGAGCGAGCGAACAAGCCTGTTTCGGGACCTTGCCGCTGCAAAAGCTGGGCGCTGACGTCCACGTTTCCCGGGAAATGGCTCTTTGATGCTCTTGGCTATCAGATCCTGGCGCTCTAAATCTGCGACCGGGCAATCTATGGCTCTGTCGTCGAACTGCCAGGCTTTGTGAGTATACAGGAGGCTATGCCACAACAAGTTCACTTCCACGTTCTTGAAGTTGGACGGGTTTACGGGGACACTGAACCCCAAATTTTTAATTCCTAATTAGGACAGGCATGCCTCAAGACCATGTTCGTCGAAAGAAAAATCATTTTTGCCCAATATTTATGTTATAATGCGAATTTTTCGATGTGAGGCGAAACCGAAATTGTACCCCTATGGTATGATGATGATAGCTTTTGTACCCCTCAAGTGGGCCGTCCGAGTTAGCTGGCCAATCCCCCTTTTTCGGAAAGCACACTCCCAGGGTACAAAAGCTATCATCATCATCCAACTGGCCCAGAGGGGTACAATTTCGATTTCGTCCCGCAAATCGAAAAATTCGCATTGTAGGATAAATAACGGGCAAAACATTTTTTTCTTTCGATGAACGATTGGTTTTGAGACATGCCTGTCCTAATTTGGTACCAATATTTTTTTTTTTTTGAGGTTTAGTGTTTTTTTAAAGGTTTTCACGCTGCGCCCGGTCAACGAATTCTCCGAGCGGTGTACCCAACTTTCAGAGCTCCCTGAAGACGCAGTCGGTGCTCTTCCACGCTTGCGGGTCGACGTCGAGCTCCAGATGTTCCCAACAAGGCGTGCCTGGTATAGCCACTGAGAGCTAGGATGCAAACGGCAGGGCGGCTCTTTCGGGGTGCCCAGTCTCCAGCCCGCGTAGATTGCCTACCTCCGCGCTTTAAATGAGCGTGCACGCCCGAGGATCAAAGAACGCCGAACCGTTATTTTAGCTATTAAGCTCGCGCTGGAGGCAAGTAATACCCAGTGTTGTATGCGGTTACCGAAAAAAAAAGTAACGAAATACCTTACTCATCACTTGCAAATTAAGGGAACTCGTTACCGACTCACGTAACCTCGAAATAAAAGGAACGCGTTACTGTTATTGTTACCCCTAAAAAAGTGACTCACGTTACTTTTTTAGATTATGAATTAACAGGTTTGACGGTTTTCAGGGTATATATAGACATAAGCACTGTATTAACAAAAAAACATTATGTTTATGCAGAAATGGAGCGTAATTACTTTATCTTTTTTACGGTTTCATCAAAATACAAAAAAAATGCAATGAAAAACGGAAAAAAAAAAAGTCGCATGACTTGGCGCCCGAAAAAACACACAAAAAAATTGAATTGCAATTTTTCGCTATATTTTTTTTTTCTTGCTACCCGTTACTGGAAATGGGGAACGTAAGTACATTACCCGTTACGGTTCTGAAAAAAAGTAGAGATTTTTATGAAACCGCTTTTACTTATCCGGTACGGTACGATTGGCCCCCGGTACGAACTGTACATATGCGAGTCATATGTGGTAGCGCATGCGCAGTTCGTACCAGAGAGCTCACCCTACCACATCGGGACTGCAAAAAAGGTTCCCTAGAACTCTCTAGTAACGAGTACGTTACTACGTTACCGAAAAACGTTACGCGTTCCCGGTAAAGCTGTTGTAACGCGTTACCGACAACGCTGGTAATACCGCAGTATATCCCTGAAGTTCTCATCCTCCTTGTGTGTATGCTCGCTGCTTTTTATTAGGTCGAATACACTGGGATTATTTCACGCCCGCGATGATCCTCGGGACGACGAATGGGGAGAGGCTTACTTCGACCTAATGAATTTTTGATCCGGTTCTCGGGAGTTAAAAACATTTGAATGACCATCTCGTTCCCTTTATTTGCGTATGTAACGCAGATCAATCCCCATCTTCCAAATATGAAATGTGGAACGCCATCGCGAAATGTACCGCGGTGACCTTTTAGGTGGGTATCTAATTAGGTAACCTCACCCCGTACCTAATTTCAAACTTGCGAGTCCCTACTTCAATTTTGGACTAGGGTACGTTTCAGCAACCTAGTAAATAGAAAATACAAACAAAAACTCCATTTTCCGAGGAGGGTACGCCGCCGAGTATACCACCCCGAGGTAGGGTTTTAATGGAATTGGTAATGGGCCCCAAAACTCATCTTCCCTTTTCCTTGATGGGTTTTAATTTTTACGTTTACTTCACGTTTTTAACGCAGTAATGAAAATAAAAATGCCTTCGTTTGACCGCGTCTTCTCAACCAGAGCTATTAACTCCAAAGTCTGATGCAATATGGTAGTAATGTTTAAAGTCCTCCATTTAATTAGATACTCATATCATTTTCCCGCCGGCCTCCCCTGTTTGAGTTTATTTATATTTTTTACTTGTCCGAAAGGAGTTTATGCCTCGACTTCTTCAATACAATTTCTGCCATTTTTAAAGGAACTAGAGTGTCCGCATGTAGCATATGCCTCTTCTTTTTTTTCACCCTTCTTAGCATTTGCGTTATGTAGGCTTTTTACATAGGATTGTTTTCAAACGGATTAAAGTTCATATGACGGCTACAATGTGAAAGCGGCCTGTGAATGAAATTGAATTTGAAGCGTCCACAATCATCTTGATGTTCTTTAGATAAATCAAATACGCCTCAGGAATTCATTGTTCTGAATGTGACAAAATATTTATTGTAGACATAGAACTAATTAGGTCGAGCCTCAGAGAAATGACAAAATAACCCTCTAAAACAAACTACGCCTGTAGTAGTACACCTTATATTTATTGCTCTGGAAGGTCAGTGCTACGGCACCCAATTACTGCACCTCTATTAATATTATTTGTATCCCAATGAGAGGAAGGAATTCAATTTGCGGAGATTTACGGGTTGCTCATGTTCTGACATGCTATCATTATTCGAGAGCTACATACGCCATAATGTATGCCCTACAAATTATAACGCTATATATGTTGCCCCTAATTCAGCCCTCGATATGGTTGACACATCTTGGTGAAGAGATATTACTATAGTCACCAACGACAGAGTGACAAGGCCGGAGCGTGTTTTTCGAACGCCCAGCGCCCGGCCTGGAGCAAGCGTTCCAAACCTTCCGCCTTGCTTTGACTGCGCCCGCGCGCTAAGATGCACAAGGCACCGAAGCGTTATTGTGGAAGCTAGGAAACCCTCGTTGGAGGCGGAACAAGTGAAGCACTTCCCTGAGACTCTCACCTTGTCAGTTACTATAGCCTCGAATTTGCAAATGTTTTATAGCAATAGCAATTATGTGCGCCAATGTCTACGCAAGTAGCGTTCGCGTAATAACAAAAAAATTAAAATGGGAAAGCGCTGGCGGGATGTCAGAACAAATTAACAGACTCTCACTAACCCTCGCACCAGATTTGTGTCTTGGTTAAGGTAGGCCGAGTTCTTTTACTTTAAAAACAATCCAACCAAACATTTAAAATAAATTGTAAATAATCCAGAGCACCAATTACAATATTTTTTTTAAAGTAGCTGTGCCACTATTTGTTTGTCGTTTAAAAAATAGAGCTTAGAATTATTCCTTGACATTTATGACATATAAAACACACCTTGCTTTTTCTGCAATGCGCACATGGCAGTCGCAAAAAACAAAAATCAGAGATGTAAACGAACACGCTTTAACCTCTCAACTCGCAGTCAGAAAATGCGGCCACGTGATCTGGAGCCGATTATATGACCACCAATGTTTTTTGTTTTATTGATTTTAGCCACGCGTTGGGACTGGCAGGACCACAGGGCGCGCGCAGACTTCCACGCATTGTTAAGGTTCGGCTATCCCCGTCATCCCAGTGATTGGGCACGAGCCACTACCCGAAATACGTGTCGAGGAATTGATTATCGCGAGCCAAAATAGAATGCCTACGCAGTCTTCGTGTCCACTGTATGAGCAGCATTTAAATATCGTCGCAGCGGGGATCGCAAAGCTTGATGACGCTCTCCTGAGGATCGCATTGCTGGCATTGTTCCCAGAGCTCCGTCATCAATGAACAGTTGTGTGCGAAGGAGAGACTGAAAGCAAAGTCCCTCTTTTATCCTTAGAATACCACCGCGACGAACACGCTTCTTGGTCAGTAGCATTGAGTTCGAGTATTTTTGGGTCCCACTAGTCCCAGTAAGCTGGTGTAAAGTCAGAAACGTTCCCACCCAATATCGTTGCACAGCCCTTGATCAGGTACAGTCGCAAGCCAACCTAAATTAAAACGCTCGAAGGAGCGTTTTTTTTCTTTTCGCAGTACGGCAGTTACGGCAGCCGATGGAATCAATTGGTCACGTGGCGGCGTGTCTATTTCAGAGCGCGGGGTGGGGGAGGGGGTTATTTTATGCAGAACGGTTTTATTTTATTTTTATTTCATGCTTTGTGTCGGGAAGTGACTTGTGGACTGCAAAGTGCAGAATAAAGATAGCAAGACAATTAAAAAAAAATCGATTCGGTGCATGTTGCTTTTTTAAAGGGGTACGGGAACAAAATGTTTGCACTTATTTCTTTGTTTAGATGGGGTCTATGTTGTGCCGGCAGCCAAGGAACACTAACCTAGACTAGTGCTTTTCTGCTGCAGTCAGAGATGTCAAGAAAACTTGTTTTCAAACAATTTAACAGCTCTAAAAATTGTGTGTGGTGGCGGTTTGTGAAGTCAAGTTGGAATGCCGTCACGTCTTGAGGTCATAGAAAGCAGCGCCAGTTCGCGACAGTATGGCTTGCTCGTGGAGTTACTTAGTCCTGAATGTAACTTGGGCGGAGAACGCTATCGCGTTTACTATTAACCTCCTGCGCTGAATCTTTGAACAAACTGTGGCGGCCGCATTTTGGGTAGTACAAGCTTACCTGATTGGTTCTCGCACTACTTATGGTACCTTCGCTGAGCTTTTTGTCTTTCTGTATTGTGCTGAAGAACCAAAAAAAAAAAACCTTCCGACGTCCGAAATCGGCTAAATTCAATGCCGCAAAACAATCGAAAGTGCTAGGTTCATGCCAACACCGCTAGGGTACGCGCTTCTTACCTCTGGGTGATGACGTCAAAACATCTAACGTCCCGACGCTATTTTTATTTACCTTTGAAACGCGTGAAACGGTGTCTTTGGCTCACGCTCTTAGCGCCTTAGATTTGACCTGTGCTTCGACGACATTCGAACTTTTGTTGTTTCTGTGTATTTTCCTGGTGATCGCGTTGCGCACCAGGGCAGGCACGCTTCTGCAAGTGTTACATTTTGAGACGCTCAAGTTTGTACTACCCAAAACAAGTCCTAACAAGTCCCTTTCCGCTGCGCCTCCGGGGCAACGCAGGAGGCCTATGCTCAGTTCACCCAGAAGCTGAGACATATACTGCCAAATCCTGGCAGATTGCCACTAGAACCGGGCGCCTAAATGGAAAAGGTGGAGCGGTAGACCACGGATGAGAGTAGAGCCACGTGACTGGCGCCTTGCTGCGGCGAGACGCCAAGACACACTTCTCCCGAGCGTACAAGTGTGTTTCGGGTCCTCACTTAAGTCAAATTCAAATTTGGGAGTTGTGCGTCCAAATAACCACGGGCATCTGGCACGCCCCAGCGGATAGAGTTCTTCGACCACCTAGGATCTCCTGACGTGCAACCGAGCTCGGTTGGACGTCTGCCTTCTCCGCATACGCCTGCCGCCAGATCTGCGGGCACCTCGGCCGGGATTCGAACCGTCACATGGGGATCCGCAGGCCGGCGCACTCGCCATCGGGCACGAGAGCGGCGATTCGGGTCTCGCGGCTGCAAGCCCGCGCTGACGTCAGGTTCCACTAGCGTTTCTGTAGGTTCCCTACGAGGCCAGACTTGGAAGTCTGCCTTCGCACGCGCCGCCGCGCCGCTATTCGCCGAAATGCAGTCACGTGAGGTACAGGCTCAACATGCCGTTCAGGAAAGACGGCGCTACGGGGATGAACGCGTAACTCTGGCTCCCGTAGGCAGCCTATACAGGAACTCTAGGTTCCCAGAAAAATGGCTCTTTCGATGCATCTGTGCTACCAGATTCTCGTACTCCAAATCTGCAACCGGGCACTCTATGGCACCGTCGTCGAACTGCCAGGCTTTGTGAGTATAGAAGAGGCTATGGCTGAGACTACTGCCAAAGCTCCGAGCGCGAGCTAGCACTCGCTTCTGGCTTTGTGTCATGCATTTCTTGAGCGAGCGCTCGTTCTGCGGAAGAACGCTTCAAAGCAGTGGCTTGGAGCTCTCGTGGTTGTAACGCTGGCTGCAATCTCAGCTCCATAGCCACTGTGCAACGTGCATTCCACACCAACAAGATCTCCGTTCTTTGTAGACGTTAGTTAGGAGTACACCGTGGTTAAGAGCTTGACCGGAGGATGCGGGCACCTTTGACAGACCAACTTACGCCCCCCCCCCCCGCCCCGGATGCGCGCTAAATTATGGCACCCAATCGCAATTTGCTGGGTCCTGATGGATATTTCTCTTACTGGTGTCCTCGCACTACTACTTATGTGGTGTGAAACTAAGACGGTGAACCGGACGGTCGTGGAACAAAATACAAAGGCATGGCCGCAAATGATGTTACGGGCAAGGTGTGTGTAGGCCACAGGGCCTACAGTCCTTGGATATTCCTAGTAGGCATGATTTTCACGCGTTAACGCCACCAAGCGGCAAGGCTAGCAACTACAGTTCCCTTGAGAGTACATGAACTATTGACGTCACGAGCGCGATACCAATTGCGCTTCTCTCCTTTGAAGCGAGGGTTAGAGAGCTCGCGCTCACGTTCATTTATTTCCGCATGCCTTGATGCATTTGATCTGAGAACCTACCGCACTCCCCCCGCGCTATGAGATGCGTCCGCCGCCACGCGACCAATTGGTACCACCGGCTGCCGCCGGGCTAGCACCGAGCGAAAAAGACGCACGGTCGACAGTTCCAGTTAAGTTTGATTGCGACTGTGCTATACACCTAGAACTAAGTAAAGCATAGCTTGGCTTGGAATCTGCTCAATGAATTTATTGTTGAGAAATTGTGTTGATACCCACATGTTCTTCTGGTGAAATGCGTACTAGAATACTTGTTGCCGGTTACTATGAAGAGAAATTTCACAAAATGTGAATTTTTCAAGTAAAAAAAATATGTCACTGAAAAGTATTGCCCTTATTTAAAAAGCTTTGCAACTTACAAAGTTTTACATTAAAGATTATAAAATTATGAAATCTATGTTCATAATAACCAACTCCATAAAATTTCGGTATGTAAGCCACACAGAACTAAGTCTCAACAGTTTCATACTGAAACGATAGAGTAATTAATTTAAATGTATGCCAAAAATAGACCGGAGAAAGAGGTGTTCAAAGTGCTAAATCCTCCACCTTTTCTTTAACATGAAACTGGAAATACTTTTAATAAAAAACTACGCAGTGTAAAAAAAAATCTTTCTGGGAATACTTTTTGATGTTGGCGGATTTAAATGTAGCATTTAATTAAACTCAACTTTTTTTTAGGATTTCTTTTTTTGGGAGCGTTTTTTTAAGGCATTCTGTAGTTACCCTGATGCGTAAAAAATGAAATTTTTTCAGGGCAACCTTTCCGCTTTCAGTGATCAATTCGGAGTCAGTAGAGTCTTGAGCACACAAGCGCAGTTAAGATATTAATAAGCGAAAATGGCTGGAGCTTGAGACACCATGTTCTGGAAGCGCCTTTCTAACCTTTTGTATTCTTTCAGTGGTAACATGACAAACCAAACAAGTGCCGACATTTTAAAACAACATGTCGTGAGCCGGGATGAAGACGGTCAAACAAACATGTTAGACACCTCTTGGCTGCACTGAATACAATAAAGCAAAAAACAAAAAAACAAATTGAACTAAGCATTTGTTTTAATCTCTACAGCACCTACAAATATATACATAAAGTACGCCTACTATCATGACAAGACGCCGACTTTTGGAGACAAATTCCTCAGATGCACGCAGTCTCGGTAGTGGACGATAGGCAAGGGGCTCGCTCTAAACGTCCGTCCTTGGCACTGCGACTCATAGCGATGACCGAGTCCCATTACGGAAGCCTGAGAGCCCCGAAGGGGGGGGGGTGTTAAACTACAAGCCCCGAGACTCGGAGACAAACTTTCCTCATTGATACCTTTGATCTAGCAGAAGGGACTCTTGTAACTCAACTGCTACAACGACGTTCTAACACACAATACGGGGGAAGGCTTCCGCCGTCGAGCAACGCTCTCCGAAACCCGCCACGGGATCCGGGTTTGTTCGGTCAAGGTTAGCGGCGCTCAGACCCAGTAGCAGTCTCTTCGTTGCGGATAGCTTAGAGGAGGGAGAATAGCGATTCACAAAAACTTCCTAATAAAGCGAAAAGTTTCAACATAAGGTCGGAAGAAAAGAAGGACGACCAACATGGCGGTATGGAAGGAGAAGGGTGTCAGGATGAATGCAGTTTCAGACTGCTCGCTCGAAACGACCGGCTTTTATTTGGATTTCATATTCTGTTTCACACTAAAAGGGACCACCGCAGCGCACGCTATGAGTCAACGGAGTCAATAGAGAATTTTCGTAGACCGCGTTTCCCATTCCGCTAAGCACTTCCGCAACGAAGAAACCGCTACTGAAACTGCGCGCCGATAGCCTTGGCAGTAGAGTTCCGGGTATCGTAGCGGGTTACAGAGAGCGTTGCGCCATGGCGGAAACCATCTACGAAAACTCCCCAGTATAACGCTCAGATAGAGTGACGAGACTTCACACATAATGCGTCGCTCTAGACTATGAGAAGGTCACTAGACGCGATCTCAGCTCTTGATTTGCTTTGATAGCCCAAAACATTCAGTGTGGTCCGTTTAAAAAAAAAAAGTATAATGACAAAGCAGATTGGAAATGTTTTACTTTTTTGTTGGGTTTTTCGGAACTCTTTTTGCGTTTCATGGCGCGAGAAATCTTAGTTACAATCGGTCTGTCGCGGTGTCCGACGGTCTCAATTCAGGCACTGCGAGGGAACGTATCATGTTGTTTTTCTCGATTTTTTCCACGTTTGCGAAGTAATGAGTTGAAGGTTTGGAGTATTAGCGAGGTACGCTAGTTTTCATAATAAACTACGTGTACGTGGCTTCGGGCGAGTGCCCGTTTAGGTACTGGGAAAACGCACGAATCTCTCGATTGTGCTGCCTTCCAAAGATTCACAGGTCATTGCCGTATCCTGGATATGAAGTAGCGGCGGTAGGTATGGTGTTGTACGCGCCTCCTTTGCTCGTTTTTTTTTTGTTATCTTTTATTTTTGGATTGTGAACTATGTATGTGTGGCTTTCTGGCTGTACAATAGACTGAGTTAGTGTAGTCCGTTCTTTATATATACACAATTGTCGTCCTGTAAATGTGTAGAATTTTCCCTTGGAAGCCGCCGGCTACGCAGTCAAGATTCTCCCCCGTTCACGTGAAGCGCGCGCCGGGACCAGCTCACTGAATCGCATTTTAGAGAAATGACGGGACACTAATACTGTGTTCACCCTTAATCTGAGACTCCAGCCACAGCTAGAAGCGCGAGCTAGCCCGCGCTCGTGGCTTTAGACGTGCATTTCTACCGCGAGTGCTCGCTCTGCTGTAGAACGCTTCACATCAGCGACCTGGAGATCCCGTGGTTGTGGCGCAGACGAATTCTTTGCCGGTCACCAGCCGGTCGCTTCGAAGTGCGCGCCCACACCGGCGCGCTGCTCTGCATTCCAGATTAGTAACGCGCGGCAGAGCACTCTGCCGCACGTTCGGAAGTTTGTTCGAAGGAACATAAGTTCTTTAACATTTTCTCAAAAGACACCAACAAGCTGCTGGAATGAAAGACAACATAAAGGAAAGGCTCGTTGGATCACTTTCAAGTGGTGCTACAAAGACATTTCAAGGAAGCAAACCTTTTTAGAGTACTGAGAACTAGTTATCATAAATTTTGCCTGCGAATGTTGCTAGAAAATTAAGGATTAATATTTACACTGTCTGTGGGATAAGAAGATTTATTCATTAATAGAACGCTGAGAGTATTCATTTGTAACACCATTTACGTCCTGTTTGGCCCAGTTTAAAGTTGCAGTGTTTCACGTTTTTTTCAATTATCATTTTATGTTCATACTTTTCACGTTGCAAATTCTAATATATGAGCTGCAATGACAACTTGGAAACAAAGTAGAAATATTTGTCACGCTATTGAAGCGATGTCTCGAAGTGCGCTATAGAATAACATTTCACGAATATAATTTAAATAAAAAAAAAATACCGGGTAGGGTGTATTGGGGATGCAGCAGCAGCGGAGTACGTGAAAAATTTTGTGCGTGCGGTGGACGGTTTGTGTAGGCACTAGGGTTCACAAATGACGTAACAAAGTACACAACTTACATTTATTCACTCATCGCAAAGATTACATGCTTACATTGTGTTACAGCTTAGGGGGGAAAGGGGGGGGGGGTCTTACGGTGTAATCGTGCAATCGTGCTCACTTCATGTTCGCTTTCTATAAAGACGGAAACGCTCCATCGCGGTCAAAGGGGGAGGCTGAAGACTGGCAACTCTTTGTCTTGCTCCCCGAGTCTCTTCACATCATTTCTGGACCCAACGTGTCTAACATGGGGACGCCATAGCCAAGCAATTATCACATTTCTGAAAAATAATATACAAACTTTAAGCCTTGTAACTCCTAATGAGAGCCGGTTTAAGTCATAGCTCTTGAAAAAAACCCGACAGTCCCGCTTTGATCAAAAAACGTACTGCCGAGGTACGCCTCTGTGAACGCCGCGCGCGATTCTGAATTTAGCTCCGATTGCGTCAACGTAGCGAGACAACAACGCCATGTGCGCAAGCGACACACGCGGGATCGAGTAATTGCTTCTTCCTCTACAAAAGGGTACCAAGGTTAGGTGCGCGGGTACATAGATTGCAAAGAAATAAGTGTTATTATTTTTGCATGCTTTCGTTACATGAGGTTTCAGCAAGCGACTGGCCAAAATGAAAAGCGTTTCGTGTCAAAAACTTGCTACTATATGAACTAAAAAGGAAACATTATATACTAGGCAAACATGACAAGCTTCATTTTGTGTTATGCTTATGCCTCAAACGCCTATAGATATAAACAATGCAGAATTGAATATTATCTTTGTGTGCTTGTAGTGCCTTCTATTTTGTTCTAAGTATTATAGAGAATAAACATAGGCACGTTGTTCCCAGTTTGCTTCTGTATCTAGGGGCCAAAATATGGCTAATTTATGGCGCTGAATTGACGCAGTCAGCATATGTCACTGAGCAGATTATATAAAAAAAATCAGTTCATCTTTCATAAGTGCTCTGCGCACCGGCGATATATCACAAAATCGCGTGACAGCGATCGATTCTCTTTATTTATTCCCGACGTTCTCACTGTTTTGACACCGTGTACTATCGACCAGTCTGAGATGTATGTCTTAGCTCAGAACTCATCGCTTTCTCGCCCAGATAATAGAAGCTGCACTTGCAGGTAATTTCAATCGCAACATCTATATACCCTTCAGTTTTTTTATCTCGTCCGGGATCTTTATGAGGACCGTTTGCTGTGGATACTGTGATGACAAACGTTTCTAAGCGTTTATTTTTTCAGCGCGGCGTCGTTATATATGACTGACAGCTTTCGATGTTGATAGCCTAATTTCATTTCATTTCATTTCATTTCATTTATTATGTCTCTCAGGGCCCGAATGCATTACAAAGAGGAGTGGGCACACTAAATGGAACAAAGCAAATAACAATGAAAAGGCAAAAAGTACACGAAATAACTACTAAACATCGTTTAACACGTTAGCAATGGCACAGTACATGGAATAAAACAAATAACAATGAAAAGGCAAATAAAATTACTACTAAACATCATGTAACAGGTTTGTAATGGCAATCTTAAGTTTATCTGAGGCAGTGATTGCGACAATGGCTGCGGGAAGGCGGTTGCAGTCAATCGAGGTTTGAGGCAAAAAGAGGCATTAAAGGTAGATATGCTCAAATGAGGGATTCAACTTTAATTGAAGATCGGTGCGTGTGATATGTAAAATGGTTCAGAAAATTGCCAAGATGAATGCAAATAATTTATGGATTTCATAAACACACCTAATATCTGTGTGTATTCCTCATAGCTACTGTAGTCGCTACAGGCTTAGCTTAGAAATTCTTCTATGGGATTATTTTTCTAAAAAAAAAAACAGTGAATTAATTTTTAAAGGACTTAATATTGTTATTCTAGTTTAATAAAAAATAGAAAACATCACAAATCTTTACGTCGTAACACGCTATTCAGGTGTGGGTACCCCTGCTCTAGGGGGCCTAGAAGAGGGCTACCCCCCTCCCCCTAAATAGTATTTAATGACGTAAATATTGGTGATTTCTTTATTTTTTAGCCCGGTGCTAATTATAAGCATTCTTTCTCGGTTCTCAGTTGTTGGAGAGGTGACTGATTTGTGAAATGTCGGTTCTAATATTGTCTCTCCATGCCGTAATAGTATTTCAATTTACATTACTTCAATGACTGAGAAACAGATCATACATAAAGTCTTTAATGTTCAAAAATATCCCGAGATTCCCTTTCCGTTTCAAATTATAACGAACATGGCTGCCAACGTTTGCGGTGTGCTCAACGAGAGTCGCTCGTTGACCTTGTTTATTTTTATGAGTGCGGGTCGTTCTGCGGTCACCGAGGTGCTTAGAGGAATGTCTCCTCAACCAATCTTGTTTGCAGCAAACAACTGTTCCAAATACCCGCTCTTTGGAAGCCCTGTGCGGGTGCTCGTGTTCGTAGCGGGTCTGACCGCAGCCTAGCGCTCCACTTCAGCAATGTTGCTCGATCTTGCTTGATTTTTTTTTTTTTTTTGCGCTGAATAAATATGTTTTTTCCCGTAAAAAGCGGCCCCGTTGCTTTGTGAATTGTGCAACCGTCGTGATTATGACCATTGTTTCATTACCGAAAAGATACCTGCACAAGTAACAGTTCGCGAGTTGTTGATGGAAGCAATCGGGCGCTTGGCTCGCATCAAGAATGTCTAATGTTTGTTCCCGTAATTTTATTCCGAAATTAGTACCTCCGGAATTTCGCGGTGCACCTGGCATGCCTAATCGAATGTTCTTGGGTTTCGTTTTAATTCTGCGTCATGATGCTCGCAGCACCTTGCTCGCGGACGTCTTGCAGAAAAAAGTAACAAGAACAGTTGGCAGGACGCATGTTGATTTAATTGAATTATTTAATCGCTTTCTGTCGCTTTTTACTGCACATGGACAGACACTGACAGACGCTGGTGTCGGACCGTGGATCGAGCATGAAGGAACGCTAGAACGCCGCTTCCATGGTCGCGTCATACGAGCGTAGGAGTCGTTTTAGGAGGGGTGGGAATTTGTGCGCGCCTGCTCGCATCAATATTCAGGCGCCAGAGTAGACACACCGGATGTCGCGGAGAGAGAAGAATAAACATCGGAGCATGTTCGGCCGAGCAGCGCCAAGCCCATCCATCAGTAATGGACTGGGCCACTGATCTCTGGGCGGGGCGTGAAGCGGGTCATTACCTTTACGTAAATTGCCTCTAATGGCGTAAAAATTACGCGTAAACTTTTTTCTTGGAAAAATTAAAACACGTGTCCAAATAAGCTTTAAAAAATATTTGTTCTATTGCAGTGCCCTTTAAAATAAAATATAATTACAGTCACGAAACTACGACCGTGTGTAATTCTTAACTTTGGATTGTTCCAGTAAAGATAATGATTGAAATAAAACGCATTAGAAACAGAGGTTTCTAAACTGCACTTTATTCAAACGGGTATGAAACGGCGCATTATATGTTATATTCTTAGATACTCCCGATGGTCAAGCGGACTTCCACTCGACGACCGCAGGCAATTGGCTATTTTACTTCCAGTGCCGTGTAGCATGCAACGGGTGACTGGTGGAGGAGGGGGATTTGGGACTTCGCGAGAATTCGGAGCTAGTAGTTTTCCTATCGACTGCAGAGCACAAGAAAATTATCCCTGTACATTCGAAATCGCCAATGTACGTAATAAACTTATAATAAGGCTGTCGTTGCAAATTGCATTCATTACTGTAATGAAACTTCAGATTGGCCAGAAAGCTTAGTCCGATTTCAGAGCGCAGCTCTTAGGCGCCCATTTCCGACTTGAGCGGCGTCGCCATCGCCGTCAGCGTGACCGCGCGGTGCTATATGGGAAATGTCCCATAATGTACCGCGCAAGCTGCGCCCCCTTGGGTCACGTGACCCCCCTCCCCCAAAGTCACGTCCGCCCCCCCCCCCCCCGGCGGAGATTGAAGAATGAGGGGGAGGAGGAGGAAGGAGGAGGGTTAGTACCCTTCCATCCTTCTCCTCAAGAGCTGCGCTCTAATTCGGCGTTACAGGGGTTGTAAACGGCTTTCACTTTTTGTTTCTAATTAATAGTGTTTTTTCACACCATTCTTGTAGTGATAACTCTTATTTTAACCCTGAAAATATCTCTTATGCAGCAAATATTTTCTTTGTTTTTTGCTACCTCAAAATATTAGGAAGTAGACATGGCAGCAACTGTGCGCAAAGAAGTTAATTGAGTAGTTAATAGCAGCGAGGCAAGTCGACTCTCCCTTGCGAACTATTGAGACACCAAAACTTCGCGAAGCAAGTTCTCTACCAAACCAAGCATCTTGAAGAGGCATGAAAAGAAGAGTCTACAGAAAAAAAAGAAAAGAAGTAGAAAAGATAATCGTCTACAGTGCACGCCCCCCCCCCCCCCCCCCGGCCCCCTTTCAAATGGGATTTTTCGATTGACTCAATCGATTTTCGAAGGAAACATGGCACTTGAGCACATCTTGATGTTCAGGAAAGTCGGAGCGATGCTTTCTGAAAAAGAAAGTAAGACAGTTTGAATGGCGAACTAGACACTTTTTCTTGATATGAGCACAGGGCTTTGCGGTCTAAGAGCACACATAACTCTGGTCGCACACCCAAATTGCATTTCGGTGTCGGAGTAATGTGTTCTGCTTGACAATGACAAAACTGTATAATTTCGGCTCAAAAAAAAAAAAAAATATTACGTGTCTTGGGGAGGAAAGGACGACGTTCTATTCTGGAATAGTTCAAGATTGGTTACTTTCAAATAACGCAATTTATTTTGTGTAACGTGTAGAGCTCTGGTAGTCTTAAAAAATAACGCCCGCTTACTTTATTTTTACTGGCAACAGAAATAATGAAAGAAACTCGAGACGGGGGCGACGAACGTCCCTGTTAGTTTTATTCTTTCTGTTGCCAGTCAATGTTACCAACACGCTTTTCAGTTAATATGTACTTTATCTTATTCCCCATTTCAAAGTTATTGAAAGCGTTCTGTTTTTTTTATTCGATTTGATACATACCGTAACATTTTGAAGAATATGTTTCAACCTAAAATTTTCTAGAATTAAGACTTCTGTTCTGGACAACATAAATTTGGTTTGTTGAGACAGTAATGTTAATTAAGAAGGAAAGCTTAAAACATTACTGTTTTAATAGTTATGGTTTCTTTTTCATTCAGGTACTCATAGTTCGGTGCCAAGGCTTCCCGTGCTTGGATATACAAGCGGAGCAAAATTTACAAATCTTTAGTCGCCATAGCTGTTCCTTTTTATTTTTTGCTGTGAGATATAATAATGAACAAATAATGACGCGATGACTGAGTTCATGCGCATAATAAGTAGCTGAGTTTTCTAACAAGTGATTGCCGGTGTTTGCTAAATTTGAGTATCAAATCCGGACACCGATTATTTTAATTTGTCTCCGAGCAGTAACTAGCTTCCTTGGCTTTTAACTTTTAATACTAATACTTTTATTACATTAGAAGAAAACGTTCGGTATTTAAGCTGCAATGGTTTTAAATAAATTTAAAAAGAAGGACTTTGAGCCGCCGAAGCTTGTAAATAGTTTACCCCTACGGCGTAGTTCCTAAAGTGAGCGCCCGCAAAATACAAGGTGCCTCGCCGGCTACGCTGCCATGTGCACATCTACGAGTTAGGACTGCTTGTTCTGCTAAACATTAATCAGTGTAGCAAGCCCCAGTCTTCTTAATCCCCATGACTAGGCTGAGAACAGTTTCCGGCACTGAGATGCACATAGGTGGAGTGCATACTATTCCTAAGCAATTTCCGCAAGCTTTTGTGAAAGCTCCGTGAGATTACCCGGGGTTTCAGACGTCGGTGCTGCCAACTTTTGGCGATTTTCAAGGTGCATTCACGGCCGTGTATTATACAACTACCACTTTAAGCATGCGTGAATGCCTTGAGATTCAATACATCGCTGGAAATGTAAATGATATATTTTGTTTTTCGCACTTGTTTAAGTATACGTGTTTCTAGACAGGAGATAAGTTTCACATCGGCCCAAGGATTTACTGCTCATACAAATGTTATCTTATTTGACTCTCAGCTCCACTCGCTGGGAGTCAGTCTATTTCTAGCGCGTGTAGTTGTGTTGTTCTCTTCGGCTTAAAGTTTTTTAATAAAGAAAACCGCATAGTTCGTTGTTTAGAGTGAATGTTTAGTCGAACCTGGTTTAGGCTGACCCCTAATATGCTTGTTCGTCATCAGCTTAACAATATTTGTGATGCATCGATATACTATTCATTTCTTCGACTTCACGGAAATATCGGAAATTAAACGCTCATTTAAAAAATGGTTTTTTCCGAGCTGCCAAATTAGAGCGTTTTCTTAATAAGAGAAAAATGACTCTGATTTTACAACGCTCAATTATTTTAAGCTTCGTACCTCAAAAATTAATTACAGTAGTCATTAAAAATTAAAATGAAGAAAGAATACACAAACTTTTATGCTGCATGCAATATTTGTCTGATTGAAGTTTTGATTTTTATTCAATATAATTAATCCGGCATATCCAAAAAAGTTGAAACATGGGTAATTTAAAAGATAAAAGTTTTACTTCAGCTGTGTTGAAAATTTTGGTTATTTTTCAAATGGCTGAAACACAATAAAAGATGTGCTCCAGCGGTAGCAACTGTTCTTACGCGAGCAGTAGTTTTTTTTTTTGTAATTTAAAATAAATGGTTTTTAATCCATTCACTAGTCAGCAATAAAATCGATTTTGTGGCGTACTCTAACGAGTGTTACATTAGTGTATATGCGTATACTATTGTAATTGTTATTAAATTTTGTCTTTGACCCGTCGAGAGAATGCTAAACCGAGCAGCGTTTATTCTAATTTAGTATGTTTTTTAAATACAAAACTTTTCCTTAATGCACTTTCTTTTGTATAGAAACACAATATAGAGATACAAAATTTGCGATTTATAACATTTCACCGTAGGTTCGCTACGTCTCTTTCTAAAATATGGAATTGTAATCTGACTACTATAACAAGAAATGCTAAATGCATTTTCAATTTTCGAAGTTATTTTTATCTCCGTGAGCCGTCCATGTGTTGCCGTGCTTATGAAGCTTACATAGAATCTGGCAGAGCCACAATCAATAATTAGGCAAACCAAACAAACTAAAATTATTGGCAAACAATTTGGGAGTTTGTAATATGTTTACTTAAATTAAAGGTTGCACCATGGCAGGTGTAGTTTTATTTTGAAATCTGCAGTATCTATAGAATCCTCCCCTTCGTACGTCTAATTTATCTGCTACAAGACACGACCTTCAGAACTGACAAATAAATGCTAATGGCTCCCTGCACGGTTGTTCAACACCTATAAAGGGTGCGCACAGTGGAACTTGGCTGTAAAGTGAGCCAGAAAAATCGGCGCCTGCACATAAAAATATCCAACTTTCACCGAAAGGGCATAGAGGGGGTCCAGTCTAACGCTGTGAAGTTTGAAGGCGTTGTTCTTTATCTGTAAGAAAAGGAGACTAACGAACTTGCCAAATCAATGGTGAACGTGTTCGCAGACAACCGAATACGCGCTGAATGTAATTTGCGGCGCCATCTCCCAATTGGCGCAGAGAGCAGATAACAGAGTGCGTCGCCTGCTCGCTACACCAATCGGCAGATGGCGCCACGCGTTACAAGCATTGCTAAATCCGTCGTCTGCAAACACTTCTCCAGTCCGGTCGATCTCGCCTGATGATTGGACAGTGGCAGAAGGTGGTCCCAGTTCACAGAGGAGGTGAAAACGTAATCCTCAATTTACGCCCAATTTCACTGACCAGTATCCCGCTGCAAAATTCTTGAACATGTCATTCACTCTAATATAGTCAATTTTCTAGAATCAAAGAAAAATTTTCTGCCCCCTTCAAGAGGGCTTTCGGCAGGCATTTTCATGCGAAACAGAACTCATAACTCATAACTCAAACACATACTCAAAACCTTCATTCTATCGTTGACGCCTCGCTCCGAAGTAGGTTGGCTTATTTATATATTTCTCAAAGGCCTTTGATGAAGTGCCCCACAACTTACTCTTGTCCAAGCTTAGTAAACTAAACATTCACCCGGCGGTACTCATGGATACATTTGTTTTTAACCAATCATAAACAATTCGTCAACGTTCACACCCCTAGCTCCGGTATGGTATCAGTAACCTCAGGTGCTCCTTCAGTGCTCTGTGCTCGGTCCGTTATTCTTCCTCATTTAGATTAACGATTTACCCTTTCATGTATACTCAAAAATGTCTTTATTTCCTGACGACTACGTTATTTATGGAGAGATTAATAGTGACTCTGACTCTGTCCTATTACAAAACGATATTAATTATGGTTCTAACTGGTGTGACTCATGGTCCATGGTACTGAACTGTAGTAAATGTAAAGTTTTCAGAGTGTCCCATTGTACTTTATCTAACCCCTTTACACGCTAAATAACCATCCTCTCGGTTTAGTTGCGGCCTACAAGTATCTAGGACTTCATATTACATCTACCTATCATGGCATACTCACAGTGTCTGCAACATTAAAAAGCTAATCGCTTGCTAGGATTTCTTAAACGAAATTTTCTTTAGCTTTCCGGCCTTTGAAACTAATTTTAGATAACAACCTTGTACGATCAAAGCTCGATCAGAGCTCAAAGCTCAAAAAAAGTACCCTGGTCAGTGTATTTGTTACATTTGTTTATTTGTTATATTTATATTTTAAAATCACCTCGAACATCCATGAAATCCAATCTTTCTGTCCCTCAAAACGCGGGAACCCGCAGAAGGATAGCCCGTCTATGTTTTTGCATAAAGTTCATTTCACTAACCACCCGCTGCCTAATACGCTGATCATACCTCCCTGTATGTTTTACCTAGACTCGATCATCACCAGAAAGTTGGCGTCCCATATGCTCGCACCAACGCCTTTCATAATTCGATCATACCATATACATCTTGTGACTGGAACCACCTTGCTGAACCCGTAGTCTATTATAAATCATGACTTTCCTAAAAAAAAAAAAAAAGCCATGGAACGTTTTTTTATTTTACACTTTTGTATTTCCCGTGTGTGCTGTGTCTGAATTTTCAATAATTCATGCAACCACTTCCCCCTCTGTAATGCTCATGCCCTGAGGCTAAATTAAATAAATACGTAAATAAATAAATATGTTGCTGTTACTCAGCAACATGTTGTTACTCAGCGTTTATCTCAAAGTCGTTTGAAGCCCTCACAGAACCGGCGCTGCTGGGAAGTAATAATAATGATGTTTTGCTTGCTGTTTAGTAAGTGCCAATTATTTCGCCATGTAATATAGTATACATATGAACTTCCTCCGTATGCCTCCACGCACACATCACAAAGAAATGTGGCTCTAAAGTATTGCTATGGGCTTTCATTCCCGAAAGAGAATACAAAAGAAAGTATCAAAGCAGACAAAAATAGTAATTAAACATGTTGCACTAGGGCGGTAATAAAGTTTGTTAAAAAGGGGCCTTGCTGTCTTTCTTTTTTAAAATTCTACGGCGCAGTAACAGCGCTGTTCTTGTTTGCCCCTTGATTTGTGAGCTCCACTTAACGGAGGCGGTGCAAGGATATTCCGTGGGAATGTTTTTTTTTTTTTTTAGTTTACACGAAGTTACTGGCACTACCTGGACCCATAAATACTGCACGCAATGCCACTGACTAGTAAACTGTTTTCTTTCTTTATTGCGGTGCAATTTTAGAAATGAAAACGAACATTTTCTTTTAATCTCTCATTCGCAAAACAGGATAACATACTTCCTGGGTCGCAGTGTCGGTGCCCACTGATGGCAATATTTGAATGTTAATTCATAGATTGGACCCTCGCATTGTGTGAGCACTCCATTCATGCTGGTGATAATCAATAGCCTGGCAAGAATTCGGGTTGTGACTCGTGTTCAATCGCTGCAAGGACGACAATAGCCGAACCATAACAATATCTGGAACTCAGTTCATGTCCCTTGCCTTGTCAACCCCAGAACGTAGCTATGATCAACATTGGCGGCTTATAATTGGCTCCAGATTACGTGGCCGCTTGCTGTGGCTGCGAAATGAGGTAGTGAACGCTGCTCGGTTTTCTTTATCTTTTTCGCGCCTTCATTGCGTGCGATGAAAAACTAACGCGTGTTTCATAGGTCATAAACGTCAGGAATTCGTTCTAAGACGTACTTGCGCAAAGTACAAAAATCGTTGCATCGTCCCTTTAAGTTGCCTTAAGCTCTATTTTAATGTTGGACCCTTTGTAAGTTCTTCGTTTTTCGTATCGTGTTCACAGTTCGGTCCTCTCTCCGCTTGTTTTCAGGCTGCCGTAAAGATTATTTTTTTAATAGTGAATAAAATTGTATGTCGTGCATGATTACATACCGGATGATGGACATGCGAACTTGTGAGAGCTTCAAAAAAGCTTTAATGCGAATTGTTACGTTCCTTAACTTTGCTACAAACCCCCCACGTGTTTCTTAATATGGAAATGTATAAACAATGTATTTCTCTCTAGGGCTGCTACGTGGTCACGCCCTAACTTAGTAGCGCGCAGTAATTATAGTGAACCTCGATCGAAAGTCTAGATTAATATGATGTCTGCAGAGTGCCAAAAATAAAGGCCGTAACGTTATCTTAACATTCTCCGTATAAAATACTAAGTGGATCTAAAATCAGGTTCTGAAGTTCCTTTGCCGTTTAAAATTCTTATACATGACACGAGCTTATCAGCCGAGAAATAATTTTGTGTCAGTGGAAACGTACATAAAATACAATATTTATTTTAACAATCGAGTTAATGCACTATCTAAGGAAATGTATCGAACAATAGATCAGAACGAATATTTTACGTATTAAATAACGCCCAGTTATTTCGTCCTGATTCTGCTTTTTTTTTCTTTTCAACGTAATGTTTGTGTTTCCCTCCAAGAAAGACTTATTAACAAAAATACAAGAGCGGCGCTTGTAATACATACTCGCTTATGTGAATGCGCGTGATCACACCGTTTCAGGAAAAAACGTGGTCTCAAATATGAAGCCTTTCGCATCCTCGGGGCATTTAAAAATATATTGTTGCGACATATCTACCGGATAGGTCGCAGAATAATCAGTCTTTTGATCGTGATCTTTCTTTATTATTGCGAATGGGATGCACAATTCCGTTTGTTATTTCCGCTTTAATGTAGAGTGCACGGTGTGAATAAAAGGTTTGTTCGTGAAACTTTGCCGTCATGTGTACCTCAACAAATTACATCGAGAATGCGTCAATAGGAGACTAAACTTCTCGGTCACATTCAGTTCACTAACGACGTCATTATACGTGTAAGATATTTGTTATGATCTATTTGGTAACTACATTTACTTAGATAGAGCATTAGCGCGATTGTTCAAATATATATTGTATTTTATGTACGTTTCCACTGACACATAGAATTATTTCTCGACTGATAAGCTTGTGCCATGTGTAAGAATGTTAAACGGCAACTTCAGAAGCGGCTTTTAGATACGTTTAGTATTTAATACGGACAAATTTAAGATAATGTTACGTCTTTTATCTGTGCGTTTGTGCGCTGTGCAGACGTTATATTTATCTAGACTTCACTCAAGGTACACTATAATTACTGCGCATTACTATGTTAGGGCGTGACCGCGTAGCAGCCATAGAGCGAAATGCATTGTTTATACATTTCCATATAAAGAAACACGTGGGGGTCTTGTTGCGAAGTTAACCAACATAACAATTCAGTTCAAAGCTTTTGTTAAGCTCTCACAATTTCGCATGGCCATCATCCGGTATGTAATCATGCACAACATAAATTTTATTCACTATTAAAACAAAATAATCTTTACGGCAGCCTGAAAACAAGCGGAGACAGAACCCAACTGTCAACACGATACGAAAAACGAAAACCTTCCAAAGAGTTCAACATTAAAATAAAACCCATGGGCAATTTAAAGGGGCGATGCAACGATTTTCGTACTTTGCGTAAGTACTTCTTAGAGCGAATTCCTGGCGTTTATAACCTATGAAACACGCGTTCGTTTTTCACCCCACGCAATAGAAGGCGCAGAAAAACCGAGCAGCGTTCACTACCTCATTTCGCAGCCACAGCAAGCGGCCACGTAATCTGGAGCCGATTATAAGCCGCCAATGTTGATCATAGCTACGCGCTGGGGTTGACAAGGCACAGGACATGAACTGAGTTCTAGATATTGTTATGGTTTGGCTATTGTCGTCCTTGCAGCGATTGAACTCGAGTCACTACCCGAATTCTTGCCGGGCTATTGATTATCACGAGCATAAATCGAGTGCTCACACAATGCTAGGGTCCAATCTATGAGCCACACTCAAATATCGCCACTGGGGGGCACCGACACTCCGACCCAGGAGGTATGTTATCAAGTTTTGTGAAGGAGAGATTAAAAAAAAAATGTTAGTTTTCATTTCTGAAATTATGCCGCAAAAAAAAAGAAAATGGTTTACTAGTCAGTGGCATTGCGTGCGAGTATTTATGGGTCCCAGCAGTGCCAGTAAGCTCGTGTAAAGCTAAAAAAAAAACATTTCAAGGAAATATCCTTGCACCGCCCCGTTAAGTGGAGCTCACAAGTCAAGTGGCAAACAAGAACAGCGCTGTTACTGCGCCATAGAATTTAAAAAAGAAAGACAGCAAGGTCCTTCTTTGAACAAACTTTATTACCGCCAAGTAGTGCAACATGTTTTATTCGCTATTTTTGTTTGCTTGGTGTTTTCTTTTTGTATTCTCATATTGGGGATTCAAAGCCCATAGCAATAATTTAGAGCCACATTTTTTAATGTGATGTGTGCGTGGAGGCATACGGAGGACGTTCATATGTATACTATATTACGTGGCGAAATAATTGGCACTCCCCAAATAATAAGCAAAACAAAAATATTATCACTTCCCACCAGCGCCGGTTCTGTGAGGGCTTCAAACGACTTTGAGATAAACGCTGTGAGGTTCCTCACAGCAACATGTTGTTCAGTAACAGCAACATATTTATTTATTCATGTATTTATTTATTCTAGTCTCTGGGCATGAGCATTACAGAGGGGGAAGTGGTTGCATGAATTATTGAAAACTCAGACACAGCACACACAAAATCCAATAGTACAGATTAGAAAAAAATACGTTCCAAGGCTTTTTTTTTTTAGAGGAAAGTCATGATTTATAATAAACTACGGGTTCAGCAAGTGTTGTTCCAGTCACATGACGTAGATGGTATGAACGAATTGTGAAAGACGTTGGTGCGAGCATATGGGTACGCCAACTTTTTGGTGATGATCGAGTCTAGGTGAAACATAAAGGGGAGGTATGATCAGCGTATTACGCAGCGTGGTGGTTAGTGAAATAAATTTTATGCAAAAACATAGACGGGCTATCCTTCTGCGGGTTCCCGCGTAATTGAGGGACAAAAAGATTGGATTTCATGGATGTTCGAGGTGATTTTTAAAATATAAATATAACAAATAAACAAATGTAACAAATACACTGACCAGGGTACTTTGAGCTTTGAGCTCTGATCGAGCTTTGATCGTACAAGGTTGTTATCTAAAATTAGTTTCAAAGGCCGGAAAGCTAAAGAAAAATTTCGTTTAAGAAATCCTAGCAAGCGATTAGCTTTTTTAATGTTGCAGACACTGTGAGTATGCCATGATAGGTAAGATGTAATATGAAGTCCTAGATACTTGTAGGCCGCAACTAAACCGAGAGGATGGTTATTTAGCGTGTAAAGGGGTTAGATAAAGTACAATGGGACACTCTGAAAACTTTACATTTACTACAGTTCAGTACCATGGACCATGAGTCACACCAGTTAGAACCATAATTAATATCGTTTTGTAATAGGACAGAGTCAGAGTCACTATTAATCTCTCCATAAATAACGTAGTCGTCAGGAAATAAAGACATTTTTGAGTATACATGAAAGGGTAAATCGTTAATCTAAATGAGGAAGAATAACGGACCGAGCACAGAGCACTGAAGGAGCACCTGAGGTTACTGATACCATACCGGAGCTAGGGGTGTGAACGTTGACGAATTGTTTATGATTGGTTAAAAACAAATGTATCCATGAGTACCGCCGGGTGAATGTTTAGTTTACTAAGCTTGGACAAGAGTAAGTTGTGGGGCACTTCATCAAAGGCCTTTGAGAAATATATAAATAAGCAACCTACTTCGGAGCGAGCGTCAACGATAGAATGAAGGTTTTGAGTTGTGTTTGAGTTATGAGTTATGAGTTCTGTTTCGCATGAAAATGCCTGCCGAAAGCCCTCTTGAAGGGGGCAGAAAATTTTCTTTGATTCTAGAAAATTGACTATATTAGAGTGAATGACATGTTCAAGAATTTTGCACGGGATACTGGTCAGTGAAATTCGAGCGTAAATTGAGGATTACGTTTTTCACCTCCTCTGTGAACTGGGACCACCTTCTGCCACTGTCCAATCATCAGGCGAGATGACCGGACTGGAGAAGTGTTTGCAGACGACGGATTTAGCAATGCTTGTAACGCGTGGCGCCATCTGCCGATTGGTGTAGCGAGCAGGCGACGCACTCTGTTATCTGCTCTCTGCGCCAATTGGGAGATGGCGCCGCAAGTTACATTCAGCGCGTATTCAGTTGTCTGCGAACACGTTCACCATTGATTTTGGCAAGTTCGTTAGTCTCCTTTTTCTTACAGATAAAGAACAACGCCTTCAAACTTCACAAAGTTAGACTGGACCCCCTCTATGCCCTTTCGGTGAAAGTTGGATATTTTTATGTGCAGGCGCCGATTTTTCTGGCTCACTTTACAGCTTAAGTTCCACTGTGCGCACCCTTTATAGGTGTTGAACAACCGTGCAGGGAGCCATTAGCATTTATTTGTCAGTTCTGAAGGTCGTGTCTTGTAGCAGATAAATTAGACGTACGAAGGGGAGGATTCTATAGATACTGCAGATTTCAAAATAAAACTACACCTGCCATGGTGCAACCTTTAATTTAAGTAAACATATTACAAACTCCCAAATTGTTTGCCAATAATTTTGTTTGTTTGGTTTGCCTAATTATTGATTGTGGCTCTGCCAATTTTATGTAAGCTTCATAAGCACGGCAACACATGGACGGCTCACGGAGATAAAAATAACTTCGAAAATTGAAAATGCATTTAGCATTTCTTGTTATAGTAGTCAGATTACAATTCCATATTTTAGAAAGAGAACTGGCGAACCTACGGTGAAATGTTATAAATCGCAAATTTTGTATCTCTATATTGTGTTTCTATACAAAAGAGAAGTGCATTAAGGAAAAGTTTTGTATTTAAAAAAACATACTAAATTAGAATAAACGCTGCTCGGTTTAGCATTCTCTCGACGGGTCAAAGACAAAATTTAATAACAATTACAATAGTATACGCATATACACTAATGTAACACTCGTTAGAGTACGCCACAAAATCGATTTTATTGCAGACTAGTGAATGGATTGAAAACCATTTATTTTAAATTACAAAAAAAAAACTACTGCTCGCGTAAGAACAGTTGCTACCGCTGGGCACATATTTTATTGTGTCAGCCATTTGAAAAGTAACCGAAAATTTTCAACAAGCATGAAGTAAAACTTTTTAGTCTTTTACATTACCCATGTTTCAACTTTTTTGGATTATGCCGGATTAATTATATTGAATAAAAATCAGAACTTCAATACTAGACAAATAGTGCATGCAGCATAAACGCTTTGTGTATTCTTCTTAATTTTAATTAATTTATCATGACTACTGTAATTGATTTTTGAGGTACCGAAGCTTAAAATAATCGAGGCGTTGCAAAATCAGAGCTCATTTGTTTTCTTATTAAGAAAACGCTCTAATTTGGCAGCTCGGAAAGAAGCCATTTTTTAAATGAGCGTTTAATTTCGGATATGTTCCGTGAAGTCGAAGAAATGAATAGTATATCGATGCATCACAAATATTGTTAAGCTGATGACGAACAAGCGATATTAGGGTGTCAGCCTAAACCAGGTTCGACTAAACATTCACTCATAAACAACGAACTATGCGATTTTCTTTATTACAAAACTTTAAGCCGAAAGAACAACACAACTACACGCGCTAGAAATAGACTGACTCCCAGCGAGTGGAGCTGAGAGTCAAATAAGATAACATTTCGTATGAGCAATAAATCCTCGGGCCGATGTGAAACTTAAATCTCCTGTCTAGAAACACGTATACTTAAACAAGTGTGAAAAACAAAATAGATCATTTACATTTCCAGCGATGTATTGATATCTCAAGGCATTCACGCATGCTTAAAGTGGTAGTTGTATAATACACGGCCGTGAATGCACCTTGAAAATCGCCAAAAGCTGGCGGCACCGACGTCTGAAACCCCCGGGTAATCTCACGGAGCTTTCAGAAAAGCTTGCGGGAAATTGCTTAGGAATAGTATGCACTCCGCCTGCGTGCATCTCAGTGCCGGAAACTGTTCTAAGCCCAGTCATGGGGATTAAGAAGACTAGGGCTTGCTGCACTGAATTAATGTTTAGCAAGAACGAGCAGTCCTAACTCGTAGATGTGCACATGGCAGCGTCGCCGGCGAGGCACCTTGTATTTTGCGGGCGCTCACTTTAGGAACTACGTCGTAGGGGTAAACTATTTGCAAACTTCGCCGGCTGAAAGTCCTACTTTTTAAATTTATTTAAAACCATTGCAGCTTAAATACCGAACGTTTTCTTCTAATGTAATAAAGTATTAGTATTAAAAGTTAAAAGCAAAGGAAGCTGTTACTGCTGGGAGACAAATTAAAATAATCGGTGTCCGAATTTGATACTCAAATATATAGCAAACACCGGCAATCACATTGTTGAAAAGCTCAGCTACTTATTATGGCGCATGAACTTAGTCATCGCGTCATAATTTGTTCATTATTATACCTCACAGTACAAAAATAAAAAGGAACAGCTATGGCGACTAAAGATTTGTAAATTTTGCTCCGCTTGTATATCCAAGCACGGGAAGCCTTGGCACCGAACTATGAGTACCTGAATGAAAAAGAAACCATAACTATTAAAACAGTAATGTTTTAAGCTTTCCTTCTTAATTAACATTACTGTCTCAACAAACCAAATTTATGTTGTCCAGAACAGAAGTCTTAATTCTAGAAAATTTTAGGTTGAAACATATTCTTCAAAATGTTACGGTATGTATCAAATCGAATAAAAAAAAGCAGAACGCTTTCAATAACTTTGAAATGGGGAATAAGATAAAGTACATATTAACTGAAAAGCGTGTTGGTAACATTGACTGGCAACAGAAAGAATAAAACTAACTGGGACGTTCGTCGTCCCCCGTCTCGAGTTTCTTTCATTATTTCTGTTGCCAGTAAAATAAAGTAAGCGGGCGTTATTTTTTAAGACTACCAGAGCTACTACACGTTACACAAAATAAATTGCGTTATTTGAAAGTAACCAATCTTGAACTATTCCAGAATAGAACGTCGTCCTTTCCTCCCCAAGACACGTAATATTTTTTTTTTTTGAGCCGAAATTAGTACAGTTTTGTCATTGTCAAGCAGAACACATTACTCCGACACCGAAATGCAATTTGGGTGTGCGACCGGGTTATGTGTGCTCTTAGACCACCAAAGCCCTGTGCTCATATCAAGAAAAAAGTGTCTAGTTCGCCATTCAAACTGTCTTACTTTCTTTTTCAGAAAGCATCGCTCCGACTTTCCTGAACATCAAGATGCGCTCAAGTGCCATGTTTCCTTCGAAAATCGATTGAGTCAATCGAAAAATCCACATTTGAAGAGGGGGCCGGGGGGGGGGGGGGCGTGGCACTGTAGACGATTATCTTTTACTCTTCTTCTTTTTTTTTCTGTAGACTCTTCTTTTCATGCCTCTTCAAGATGCTTGGTTTGGTAGAGAACTTGCTTCACCGAAGTTTTGGTGTCTCAATAGTCCGCAAGGGAAGTCGACTTGCCTCGCTGCTATTAACTACTCAATTAATTTCTTGTGCGCACAGTTGCAGCCATGTCTACTTCCTAATATTTTGGGGTAGCAAAAAAAAAGAAAATATTTGCTGCATAAGAATATTTTCAGCTAAAATAAGAGTTATCACTACAAGAATGGTGTGAAAAAACACTATTAGTTAGAAACAAAAAGTGAAGCCGTTTACAACCCCTGTAACGCCGAATTAGAGCGCAGCTCTTGAGAGAAGGATGAAGGGTATAGCTCCTCCTTCTCCTCCTCCCCCCATTCTTCAATCTCCGCCGGGGGGGGGGGCGACTACTTGGGGAGGTCACGTGACCCAAGGGACTGCGCGGTCATAGGACATCTATAGCACGCGCGGTACACCGACGACGATAGCGACGCCGCTCAAGTCGGAAATAGGCGTAAAGCTGCGTCTGAAATCGACTAAACTTTCTGGCCAATCTGAAGTTTCATTACAGTAATGAATGCAATTTGCAACGACAGCCTTATTATAAGTTTATTACGTACATAGGCGATTTCGAATGTACAGGGATAATTTTCTTGTGCTCTGCAGTCGATAGGAAAACTACTAGCTCCGAATTCTCACGAAGTCCCAAATCCCCCTCCCCTCCACCCGTCACCCGTTGCATGCTACACGGCACTGGAAGTAAAATAGCCAATTGCCTGCGGTCGTCGAAGTGGAAGTCCGCTTGACAATCGGAGTATCTAAGAATATAACATCTAATGCGCCGTTTCATACCCGTTTGAATAAAGTGCAGTTTAGAAACCTCTGTTTCTAATGCGTTTTATTTCAATCATCATCTTTACTTGAACAATCCAAAGTTAAGAATACACACGGTCGTAGTTTCGTGACTGTAATTATATTTTATTTTAAAGGGCACTGCAATAGAACAAATATTTTTTAAAGCTTATTTGGACACGTGTTTTAATTTTTCCAAGAAAAAAGTTTACGCGTAATTTTTACGCCATTAGAGGCAATTTACGTAAAGGTAATGACCCGCTTCACGCCCCGCCCAGAGATCAGTGGCCCAGTCCATTACTGATGGATGGGCTTGGCGCTGCTCGGCCGAACATGCTCCCGATGTTTATTCTTCTTCTCTCCGCGACATCCGGTGTGTCTACTCTGGCGCCTGAATATTGATGCGAGCAGACGCGCACAAATTCCCCACCCCTCCTAAAAAACGACTCCTACGCTCGTATGACGCGACCATGGAAGCGGCGTTCTAGCGTTCCTTCATGCTCGATCCACGGTCCGACACCAGCGTCTGTCAGTGTCTGTCCATGTGCAGTAAAAAGCGATCAGAAAGGATTAAATAATTCAACAAAATCAACATGCAGTCCTGCCAACGTTTTGTTCCTGTTACTTTTTTTTTTGCAAGACGTCCGCGAGCAAGGTCTGCGAGCGTCATGACGCACAATTAAAACGAAACCCAAGAACATTCGATTGGGCATGCCAGGTGCACCGCGAAACTCCGGAGCTACTTTAATTTCGGAATGAAATGACGGGAACAAATCATTAACATACTTGATGCGAGCCAAGCGCCCGATTGCTTCCAGACAAATAATCTCGCGAACTGCTACTTGTGCAGGTATCTTTTCGGTAATGAAACAATGGTCGTAATCACGACGGTTGCACAGTTCGCAAAGTAGCGGGGCCGCTTTTTCGGGAACAAACATATTTGTTCAGCCGCAACACGCGCAAAGGAACAAATCAAGCAAGATCGAGCAACATTGCTGAAGTGGAGCGCTAGGCTGCGGTCAGACCCGCTACGGACCCGAGCTACCCGCAGAGGCGCTTCCAAAAGCGCCTATTTGGAACAGTTGTTTGCTGCAAACAAGATCTGGTTGAGGAGATCATTCCTCTAAGCACCTCGGTGACCGCAGAACGACTCCGCACTCGTAAAAATAAACAAGCTCAACGAGCGTACTCTCGTTGAGCACACCGCAAACGCCGGCAGCCATGTTCGTTATAATTTGAAACCGAAACGGAAAGCAATCTCGGGATATTTTTGAAAACATTAAAGACTATTATGTACGATCTGTTTCTCAGACGTTGAAAGTAGTGTCAATTGAAATACTATTACGGCATGGAGAGACAATATTGGAACCGACATTTCACAAGTCAGTCACCTCTCCAACCAACTGAGAGCCGAGAAAGGGTGCTTATGATTAGCACCGGGCTAAAAATAAAGAAATCACCAATATTCACGTCATTAAACACTAATTAGGGGGAGGGGGTAGCCCTCTTCATAGGCCACCTAGAGCAGGGGTACCCACACCTGAATAGCGTGTTACGACGTAAAGATTTGTGATGTTTTTTAGTTTTTTATTAAACTAAGAATAACAATATTAAGTCCTTTAAAAATTAATTTCACTGTTTCTTTTTTTATAGAAAAATAATCCCATAGAAGAATTTCTAAGCTGAGCCTTGTACGACTACAGTAGCTATGAGGAATACACACAGATATTGGGTGTGTTTATGAAATCCATAAATTATTTGCATTCATCTTGGCAATTTTCTCGAACCATTTTACATATCACACGCACCGATCTTCAATTAAAAGTTGAATCCCTCATTTGAGCATATCTACCTTTAATGCCTCTTTTTGCCTCAAACCTCGATTGACTGCAACCGCCTTCCCGCAGCCATTGTCGCAATCACTGCCTCAGATAAACTTAAGATTGCCATTACAAACCTGTTACATGATGTTTAGTAGTAATTTTATTTGCCTTTTCATTGTTATTTGTTTTATTCCATGTACTGTGCCATTACTAACGTGTTAAACGATGTTTAGTAGTTATTTCGTGTACTTTTTGCCTTTTCATTGTTATTTGCTTTGTTCCATTTAGTGTGCCCCACTCCTCTTTGTAATGCATTCGGGCCCTGAGAGACATAATAAATGAAATGAAATGAAATGAAATGAAATTAGGCTATCAACATCGAAAGCTATCAGTCATAAATAACGACGCCGCGCTGAAAAAATAAACACATAGAAACGTTTGTCAACACAGTATCACAGCAAACGGTCTTCATACAAGATCACGCACGAGATGAAAAACTGAAGGGTATATAGATGTTGCGATTGAAGTTACCTACAAGTGCAGCTTCTATTATCTGGGTGAAAAAGCGAAGAGTTCTGAGCTCAGACATACATCTCGAGACTGGTCGATAATGCACGGTGTCGAAACAGTGAGAACGTCGAGAATAAAGAAAAGAGAGTCGATCGCTGTCACGAAATTTTGTCATCTATCAGACGGTGCCGCACTTCACTTATGAAAGATGAACTGATTCTTTTTTATATAACCTGCCAAGTGATATATGCTGACTGCGTCAATTCAACGCCATGAATTAGCTATATTTTGGCCCCTAGATACAGAAGCGAACTGGAAAACAACGTGCCTATGTATATGCTCTATACTTTATAGAACAAAATAGAAGGCGCTACAAGCACACACAAGATAATACTCAATTCTGCATTGTTTATATCTATAGGCGTTTGAGGCATGAACATAACACAGAAATGGAGGCTTGTCATGTTCGCCTAGTATATAATGATTTCTTTTTTAGTTCATATAGTAGCAAGTTTGTGACGATGAAACGCTTATTCATTTCGGCCAAGAGAGGTCGCTTGCTGAAACCTCATGTAACGAAAGCATGCAAAAAGTAATAACACTTATATCTTTGCAATCTCATGTACCCGCGCACCTAACCTTGGTACCCTTTTGTAGAGGAAAGAAGCAATTACTCGATCCCGCATGTGTCGCTTGCGCACATGGCGTTGTTGTCTCGCTACGCGTGACGCAATCGGAGCTAAATTCAGAATCGCGCGCGGCGTTCACAGAGGCGTACCTCGGCAGTACAGTTTTTTGATCAAAGCGGGACTGCTCGCGTTTTTCAAAGAGCACGACTTAAACCGGCTCTCATCAGGAGTTACAAGGCTTAAAAGTTTGTACATTATTTTCCAGAAATGTGATGGTTGCTCGGCTATGGCGTCCCCATGTCTAGACACGGTGAGGTCCAGAAATTGATGTGAAGAGACTCGGGGAGCAAGACAAAGAGTTGCCAGTCTTTCAGCCACCCCCTTTGACCGCGATGGAGCGTTTCCGTCTATAAAGAGGAAAGCGAACATGAAGTGAGCACGATTGCACGATTACGACCGTAAGACGCAACCCCCCCCCTTTCCCCCGTAAGCTGTAACACAATGTTAAGCATGTAATCTTTGCGATGAGTGAATAAATGTAAGTTGTGTACTTTGTTACGTCATTTGTGAACCCTAGTGCCCACAAACCGTCCACCGCACGCACAAGATTTTTCACGTACTCCGCTGCTGCTGCATCCCCAATACACCCTACCCGGTATTGTTTTTTTTATTTAAATTATATGCGTGAAATGTTATTCTATAGCGCACTTCGAGACATCGCTTCAATAGCGTGACAAATTATTTCTACTTTGTTTCCAAGTTGTCATTGCAGCTCATATATTAGAATTTGCAACGTGAAAAGTATGAACATAAAATGATAATTGAAAAAAAACGTGAAACACTGCAACTTATCAAATAATCTGGGCCAAACAGGACGTAAATGGTGTTACAAATGAATACTCTCAGCGTTCTATTAATGAATAAATCTTCTTATCCCACAGACAGTGTAAATATTAATCCTTAATTTTCTATCAACATTCGCAGGCAAAATTTATGATAACTAGTTCTCAGTGCTCTAAAAAGGTTTGCTTCCTTGAAATGTCTTTGTAGCACCACTTGAAAGTGATCCAACGAGCCTTTCCTTTATGTTGTCTTTCATTCCAGCAGCTTGTTGGTGTCTTTTGAGAAAATGTTAAAGAACTTATGTTCCTTCGAACCGACTTCTGAACGTGCGGCAGAGTGCTCTGCCGCGCGTTACTAATCTGGAATGCGGAGAGCAGCGCGCCGGTGTGGGCGCGCACTTCAAGTGACCGGCTGGTGACCGGCAAAGAATTCGTCTGCGCCACAACCACGGGATCTCCAGGTCGCTGATGTGAAGCGTTCTACAGCAGAGCGAGCACTCGCGGTAGAAATGCACGTCTCAAAGCCACGAGCGCGGGCTAGCTCGCGCTTCTAGCTGTGGCTGGAGTCTCAGATTAAGGGTGAACACAGTATTAGTGTCCCGTCATTTCTCTAAAATGCGATTCAGTGAGCTGGTCCCGTCGCGCGCTTCACGTGAACGGGGAGAATCTTGACTGCGTAGCCGGCGGCTTCCAAGGGAAAATTCTACACATTTACAGGACGACAATTGTGTATATATAAAGAACGGACTACACTAACTCAGTCTATTGTACAGCCAGAAAGCCACACATACATGTTCACAATCCAAAAATAAAAGATAACAAAAAAAAAACGAGCAAAGGAGGCGCGTACAACACCATACCTACCGCCGCTACTTCATATCCAGGATACGGCAATGACCTGTGAATCTTTGGAAGGCAGCACAATCGAGAGATTCGTGCGTTTTGCCCAGTACCTAAACGGGCACTCGCCCGAAGCCATCGTACACGTAGTTTATTATGAAAACTAGCGGACCTCGCTAATACTCCAAACCTTCAACTCATTACTTCGCAAACGTGGAAGAAAATCGAGAAAAACAACATGATACGTTCCCTCGCAGTGCCAGAATTGAGACCGTCGGACACCGCGGACAGACCGATTGTAACTAAGATTTCTCGCGCCATGAAACGCAAAAAGGGTTCCGAAAAACCCAACAAAAAGTAAAACATTTCCAATCTGCTTTGTCATTATACTTTTTTTTTTTAAACGAACCACAGCTGAATGTTTTGGGCTATCAGAGCAAATCAAGAGCTGAGATCTCGTCTAATGACCTTCTCATAGTCTAGAGCGACGCATTATGTGTGAAGTCTCGTCACTCTATCTGAGCGTTATACTGGGGAGTTTTCGTAGATGGTTTTCGCCATGGCGCAACGCTCTCTGTAACCCGCTACGATACCCGGAACTCTACTGCCAAGGCCATCGGCGCGCAGTTTCAGTAGCGGTTTCTTCGTTGCGGAGGGATTAGCGGAATGGGAAACGCGGTCTACGAAAATTCCCTATTGACTCCGTTGACTCATAGCGTGCGCTGCGGTGGTCCCTTTTAGTGTGAAAAAAGAATATAAAATCCAAATAAAAGCCCTTCGTTTCGAGCGAGCAGTCTGAAACTGCATTCATCCTGACACCCTTCTCCTTCCATACCGCCATGTTGGTCGTCCTTCTTTTCTTCCGACCTTATGTTGAAACTTTTTGCTTTATTAGGAAGTTTTTGTGAATCGCTTTTCTCCCTCCTCTAAGCTATCCGCAACGAAGAGACTGCTACTGGGTCTGAGCGCCGCTAACCTTGACCGAACAAACCCGGATCCCGTAGCGGGTTTTGGAGAGCGTTGCTCGACGGCGGAAGCCTTCCCCCGTATTGTGTGTTAGAACGTCGTTGTAGCAGTTGAGTTACAAGAGTCCCTTATGCTAGACCAAAGGTATCAATGAGGAAAGTTTGTTTCCGAGAGTCGGGGCTTGTAGTTTAAACCCCCTCGGGGCTCTAGGCTTCCTAATGGGACTCGGTCATCGCTTGAGTCGCAGTGCCAAGGACGGACGTTTAGAGCGAACCTCTTGCCTATCGTCCACTACCGAGACTGTGTGCATCTGAGGAATTTGTCTCCGAAAGTCGGCGTCTTGTCATGATAGTAGGCGTACTTTATGTATAGATTTGTAGGTGCTGTAGAGGTTAAAACAAATGCTTAGTTCAATTTGTTTTTTTGTTTTTTGCATTATTGTATTCAGTGGAGCCAAGAGGTCTCTAACATGTTTGTTTTACCTTCCGGCTCACGACATGTTGTTTTTATAATGTCGGCACTTGTTTGGTTTGTCATTTTACCACTGAAAGAATACAAAATGTTAGAAGGGCGCTTCCAGATTATGCTGTCTCAAGCTCAAGCCATTTCGCTTATTAATATCTTAACTGCGCTTGTGAGTTCAAGACTGTACTGACTCCGAAGGATCACTGATAGCGGAAAGGTTGCCCTGAAGAAATGTATTTTTTTACGTGTCAGGGTAACCAAGAAGCCTTAAAAGAGAACACTCACAAAAAGAACAAATCCTAAAAAAAGGTTGGGTTTGAAATGAATGCTACATTTAAATCCGCCAACATCAAAAAGTATTCCCAAGAATTATTTTTTTTTTACACTGCGTAGTTTTTTTATTAAAAGTATTTCCAGTTTCATGTTAAAGAAAAGGTGGAGGATTTAGCACTTTGAACGCCTTTTTCTCCCGTTCCATTTTTGGCATACATTTAAATTAATTACGCTCTCGTTTCAGTATGAAACTATCGAGACTTAGTTTGTGCGGCTTACATACCGAAATTTTATGGAGTCGGTTATTATGAACTTAGATTTCGTAATTTCACAATCTTTAATGTAGAAAAAATTATAAGTTGCAATGCTTTGTAAATGAAGGCAATATTTTCCATTTACATTTTATTTATTTTTTTAAATGCACATTTTGTGAAATTTTTCTTCATAGTAACCGGCCACAAGTATTCTAGTACGCATTTCACCTGAAGAACATGTGGTTATCTACACAATTTTTCAACAATAGATTCATTGAGCAGATTCCAAGCCAAGCTAAGCTTTAATTACTTCTAGGTGTATATCACAGTCGCAATCAAACTTAACTGGAACGGTCGACCGTCCGTCTTTTTCCGCGGGGTGCTAGCCCGACGGCAGCCGGTGGTACCAATTGGCCGAGTGGTGGCGGTCCTATTTCAAAGCGCGGGGGGTAGTGCGGTAGGTTTTCAGATCAAATGCATGAAGGCATACGGGAAACAAATAGAACCTGAGCGCGAGCTCTCTACCCCTCGCTTCAAAGGAGAGAAGCGTAATTGCTATCGCGCTCGTGACGTCAATAGTTCATGCACTGTCAAGGGAACTGTAGTTGCGAGCCTTGCCGCTTGGTGGCGTTAACGCGTGAAAATCATGACTACTAGGAATATCCAAGGACTGTACGCCCTGTGGCCTACGCACGGCTTGCCCATAACATCATTTGCGGCCTTGCCTTTATCTTTTGTTCCGCGACCGTTCGGTTCACCGTTTTAGTTTCACACCACAGAAGTAGTAGTGCGAGGACACCAGTAAGAGAAATATCCATCAGGACCCAGCAAATTGCGATTGGGTGCCATAATTTAGCGCGCATCGGGGGGGGGGGGGCGCATGGTTGGTCTGTCAAAGGTGCCGCATCCTCCGGTCAAGCATCTAACCACGGTGTACTCCTAACGAACGTCTACAAAGAACGGAGGTCTTGTTGGTGTGGAATGCACGTTGCACAGTGGCTATGGAGCTGAGATTGCAGCCAGCGTTACAACCACGAGAGCTCCAAGCCACTGCTTTGAAGTGTTTTTCCGCAGAACAAGCGCTCGCTCAAGAAATGCATGACACAAAGCCAGAAGCGAGTGCTAGCTCGCGCTCGGAGCTTTGGCAGTAGTCTCAGCCATAGCCTCTTCTATACTCACAAAGCCTGGCAGTTCGACGACGGTGCCATAGAGTGCCCGGTTGCAGATTTGGAGTACGAGAATCTGGTAGCACAATGCATTGAAAAAGCCATTTTTCGGGGAACCTAGAGTTCTTGTATAGGCTCTCACGGGAGCCAGAGTTACGCGTTCATCCCCGTAGCGCCGTCTTTCCTGAACGGCATGTTGAGCCTGTACCTCACGTGACTAAATTTGGCGAATAGCGGCGCCGCGCGTTCGAGGCGCGTGGCCCGCTCAAAAGCAGTGAACATACCGCGGGGCGCGCGCAACGTCTACTTTCGTGCATGGCATTTGAGTTGCTCCTCACATGACCGCATCTCGGCAAATAGCAGATCGGCGGCACGTGGAAAGCAGACGTCCAACCCTGGCTCTCGTAGGGAACCTATAGAGGAACTCTAGTGGAACCTGGACGTCAGCGCACAGCTTTTGCAGCGGCGAGGACTCGAAACACAGTTGTACGCTCGGGAGAAGTGTGTTTTGGCGTCTCGCCGCAGCAAGGCGCCAGTCACGTGGCTCTACTCTCATTCGTGGTCTACCGCTCCACCTTTTCCATTTAGGCGCCCGGTTCTATTGGCAATCTGTCAGGATTTGGCAGTATATGTCTCAGCTTCTGGGTGAACTGAGTATAGGCCTCCTGCGTTGCCCCGGAGGCGCAGCGGAAAGGGACTTGTTAGGACTTGTTTTGGGTAGTACAAACTTGAGCGTCTCAAAATGTAACACTTGCAGAAGCGTGCCTGCCCTGGTGCGCAACGCGATCACCAGGAAAATACACATAAACAGACAAAAGTTCGAATGTCGTCGAAGCACAGGTCAAATCTAAGGCGCTAAGAGCGTGAGCCAAAAGACACCGTTTCACGCGTTTCAAAGGAAAAAAAAGCGTCGGGACGTCAGATGTTTTGACGTCATCACCCAGAGGTAAGAAGCGCGTACCCTAGCGGTGTTGGCATGAACCTAGCACTTTCGATTGTTTTGCGGCATTGAATTTAGCCGATTTCGGACGTCGGAAGTTTTTTTTTTTTTTGGTTCTTCAGCACAATACAGAAAGACAAAAAGCTCAGCGAAGGTACCATAAGTAGTGCGAGAACCAATCAGGTAAGCTTGTACTACCCAAAATGCGGCCGCCACAGTTTGTTCAAAGATTCAGCGCAGGAGGTTAATAGTAAGCGCGGTAGCGTTCTCCGCCCAAGTTACATTCAGGACTAAGTAACTCCACGAGCAAGCCATACTGTCGCGAACTGGCGCTGCTTTCTATGACCTCAAGACGTGACGGCATTCCAACTTGACTTTACAAACCGCCACCACACACAATTTTTAAAGCTGTTAAATTGTTTGAAAACAAGTTTTCTTGACATCTCTGACTGCAGCAGAAAAGCACTAGTCTAGGTTAGTGTTCCTTGGCTGCCGGCACAACATAGACCCCATCTAAACAAAGAAATAAGTGCAAACATTTCGTTCCCGTACCCCTTTAAAAGAAGCAACATGCACCGAATCGATTTTTTTTAATTGTCTTGTATCTTTATTCTGCACTTTGCAGTCCACAAGTCACTTCCCGACACAAAGCATGAAAATAAAAATAAAATAAAACCGTTCTGCATAAAATAACCCCCGCCCCCCCCCGCGCTCTGAAATAGACACGCCGCCACGTGATCAATTGATTCCATCGGCTGCCGTAAGCTGCCGTACTGCGAAAAAAAAACGCTCCTTCGAGCGTTTTAATTTGGTTGGCTTGCGACTGTACCTGATCAAGGGCTGTGCAACGATATTGGGTAGGAACGTTTCTGACTTTACACCAGCTTACTGGGACTAGTGGGACCCAAAAATACTCGAACTCAATGCTACTGACCAAGAAGCGTGTTCGTCGCGGTGGTATTCTAAGGATAAAAGAGGGACTTTGCTTTCAGTCTCATCGTCTTCAGCAAAACTTTGTCTGACGGAGCTCTGGGAACAATGCCAGCAATGCGATCCTCAGGAGAGCGTCATCAAGCTTTGCGATCCCCGCTGCGACGATATTTAAATGCTGCTCATACAGTGGACACGAAGACTGCGTAGGCATTCTATTTTGGCTCGCGATAATCAATTCCTCGACACGTATTTCGGGTAGTGGCTCGTGCCCAATCACTGGGATGACGGGAATAGCCGAACCTTAACAATGCGTGGAAGTCTGCGCGCGCCCTGTGCCCTGCCAACCAAACGCGTAACTATAATAAATAAAACAAAAACACATTGGTGGTCATATAATCGGCTCCAGATCACGTAGCCCCTTTTTCTGACTGCGAGTTGAGAGGTTAAAGGTGTTCGTTTATTCTCGGATTTTGTTTCTTGCAACTGCCATTAAGCACAGGAAAAAGCAAGGTGTGTTTTATATGTCATAAATATCAAGGAATAATTCTAAGTTGTAATTTTTTTAAACGAAAAACAAATGTGGCACAGCTCCTTAAAAAAAATATTGTAATTGGAGCTCTGGATTATTTACAATTTATTTTAAATGTTTGGTTGGATTGTTTTTAAAGTAAAATAACTCGGCCTACCTTAACCAAGACACAAATCTGGTGCGAGGGTTAGTGAGAGTCTGTTCATTTGTTCTGACATCCCACCAGCGCTTTCCCATTTTAATTTTTTTGTTATTACGCGAACGCTACTTGCGTAGACATTGGCGCACATAATTGCTATTGCTATAAAACATTTGCAAATTCGAGGCTATAGTAACTGACAAGGTGAGAGTCTCAGGGAAGTGCTTCACTTGTTCCGCCTCCAACGAGGGTTTCTAGCTTCCACAACAAGCTTCGGTGCCTTGTGCACCTTAGCGCGCGGGCGCAGTCAAAGCAAGGCGGAAGGTTTGGAACGCTTGCTGCAGGCCGGGCGCTGGGCGTTCGAAATACACGCTCCGGCCTTGTCACTCTGTCGTTGGTGACTATAGTAATATCTCTTGACCAAGATGTGTCAACCATATCGAGGGCTGAATTAGGGGCAACATATAGAGCGTTATAATTTGTAGGGCATACATTATGGCGTATGTATCGCTCGAATAATGATCACATGTCAGAACATGAGCAACCCGTAAATCTCCGCAAATTGAATTCCTTCCTCTCATTGGGATACAAATAATATTAACAGAGGCGCAGTAATTGGGTGCCGTAGCACTGACCTTCCAGAGCAATAAATATAAGGTGTACTACTACAGGCGTAGTTTGTTTTAGAGGGTTATTTTGTCATTTCTCTGAGGCTCGACCTAATTAGTTCTATGTCTACAATAAATATTTTGTCACATTCAGAAAAATGAATTCCTGAGGCGTATTTGATTTATCTAAAGAACATCAAGATGATTGTGGACGCTTCAAATTCAATTTCATTCACAGGCCGCTTTCACATTGTAGCCGTCATATGAACTTTAATCCGTTTGAAAACAATCCTATGTAAAAAGCCTACATAACTCAAATGCTAAGAAGGCTGAAAAAAAAGAAGAGGCATATGCTACATGCGGACACTCTAGTTCCTTTAAAAATGGCAAAAATTGTATTGCAGAAGTCGAGGCACAAACTCCTTTCGGAGAAGTAACAAAATAAAACAAAGCCAAACGGGGGAGGCCGGTGGGAAAATGATATGAGTATCTAATTAAATGGAGGACTTTGAGCATTACCACCATGTTGCATCAGACTTTGGAGCTAATAGCTCTGGGTGAGAAGACGCGGTCAAATGAAGGCATTTTTATTTTCATCACTGCGTTAAAAACGTGAAGAAGTGAACGTAAAGATTAAAACCCATCAAGGAAAAGGGAAGATGAGTTTTGGGGCCCATTACCAATTCCATTAAAACCCTACCTCGGGGTGGTATACTCGGCGGCGTACCCTCCTCGGAAAATGAAGTTTTTGTTTGTATTTTTTATTTACTAGGTTGCTGAAACGTACCCTATTCCGAAATTGAAGTAGGGACTCGCAAGTTTGAAATTAGGTATGGGGTGAGGTTACCTAATTAGATACACCACCTAAAAGGTCACCGCGGTACATTTCGCGATGGCGTTTCAAATCTAATATTTGGAAGATCGGAATTGATCTGCGTTACATACGCAAATAAAGGGAACGAGATGGTCATTCAAATGTTTTTAACTCCCGAGAACCGGATCAAAAATTCATTAGGTCGAAGTAAGCTTCTCCCCATTCGTCGTCCCGAGGATCAGCGCGGGCGTGAAATAATCCCAGCGTATTCGACCTAATAAAAAGCAGCGAGCATACACACAAGGAGGATGAGAACTTCAGGGATATACTTCGGTATTGCCAGTGTTGTCGGTAACGCGTTACAACAGTTTTACCGGGAACGCGTAAGGTTTTTCGGTAACGTAGTAACGTACTCGTTACTAGAGAGTTCTAGGGAACCTTTTTTTGCAGTTCCGATGCGGTAGGATGAGCCCTCCGGTACGAACTGCGCATGCGCTACCACATATGACTCGCATATGTACAGTTCGTACTGGGGGCCAATCGTACCGTATCGGATGTGTAAAAGCGGTTTCCTAAAAATCTCTACTTTTTCCAGAACCGTAACGGGTAATGCACTTAGGTTATCCATTTGCAGTAACGGGTAACAGAAAAAAAAATACAGCGAAAAATTGCACTTCAATTTTTTCTTGTGTTTTTCGGGCGCCAAGTCATGTGACTTTTTTGTTGTTTTGCGTTTTTCATTGCATATTTTTCTTGTATTTTGATGAAACCATAAAAAAGATAAAGTAATTACGCTCCGTTTCTGCATAAACATGTTTTCTTGAAATACAGTGCTTATGCCTACCTATAGCATCAAGACAGTCAAACGTGTTAATTCATAATTTAAAAAAAAGCAACGTGAGTCACCTTTTTAGGGGTAGGGGTAACAGTAACAGTAACGCGTTCCTCTTATTTTGAGATAACGTGAGTCGGTAACGCGTTCCTTTTATTGTGCAAGTGATGAGTAAGGTATTTCGTTAATTTTTTTTTCTGTAGTATGGTGCATACAACACTGGATATTACCCACCTCCAGTGCAAGCTTACTTCCTAAAATAACGGTTGGGCGTTTCTGTAAGCCTCGGGCGTGCACGTTCATTTAAAGCGCGGAGGTAGGCAATCCACGCGGGCTGGAGACCGGGCACCCAGAAAGAGCCCCTCTGCCGTTTGCATCCTAGCTCTCGGTGGCTCTACCAGGCACGCCTTGTTGGGAACATCTGGACTCGACGTCGACCCGCAAGCGTGAAAGAGCAACGACTGCGTCTTCGGGGAGATCGGGAAAGTTAGGTACACCGCTCGGAGAATTCGATGACCGGGCGCAACGTGAAAACCTTTGAGCCCGTCCAACTTCAAGAACATGGAAGTGAACTTGTGTTGTGGCATAGCCTCCTGTATACTCACAAAAGCACCAGCGGTTCGACGACAGAGCCATAGATTGCCCGGTCGCAGATTTCGCAGCGCCAGGATCTGATAGCGCAGAGCATCAGAGAGCCATTTCTCGCGGAACCTGCACGTCAGCGCACAGCTTCTGCAGCGGCGAGGACCCGAAATAGGCTTGTTCGCTCGGGAAAACGTGTTTCGGCGTCTTGCCGCAGCGGGGCAGCCAATCAAGTGGCTCTCCTCTCAACCCTTGTCTTCCGCTCCACCTTTTTCATTTCGGCGGCCGCTTCTCGTGGCGATCTGTCGGCTTTGATAGTATATAGGAGCCTATGGAACTTGTTATGGCTCAAAAAGGCAGGGGGGGGGGGGAGGTTCAGCCAGTTCAGCCGTTTCGGCTCTCAATCCGGAGCTTGGTACCTGGACAACGCTTGAGCGTCTCGTTATATTCGTAGCGCTCTGCACGCCGCCGAAGCTCAACGGAATGCAGCGAGCGCGTGCAGGAGGCTGGATGTCAGAGAAGACACACTCCGGCCGTTTTCACACTGCCTGGTAATATAGTTGGTTCCGGCCTGGCAGGCAGGCAGGATGGATACTGTCACGAGCAAACAATAAAGCGAAACGTATAAATATGAGGATAAGAAAAAATATTTGCAGCACATCAAAGGAGGCCTAAATGTTTTTCTAAGCTTTTATAAATTTGTTAAGTGATATTAAAATTAAGAAAAATAATCACTTAGAATCCCCGTGCTGCAAGCATGCACAGGTACTGTGCGTTTAAACAGTGATTTAAAATTACAGGAAGAATCAAATGTCGTACCCCTCTACCCCCCCCCCCCCCCGCCGTCCCTTTTTCCCACTACTCGTTGATGAACACTTTTATGTTGAAAACGTTCTTAGTACGAAATTTTTTCTTTCCTTTCGTCTCAAACGCGTTTTGATTTTTTTTTTGGTGTGGGTGGGGGTGTTGGGGAGGACGAATTATTTTTTATTTCTATGCACTCAAGATTACAATTAGGCTACTATATTTGGAAATACAGAAATAGTATAGTGTTCATGCTATCATTTGCTTACTATAACAATACAAAGTTTGTATATTATGCTTGTAGCAGCAAAAAAAAAAAAACAACCTTCAACCGTGAAACAAAGGTTGTTTTTTTTAAATTAAGACATCACTATCGTGTACAGTTTCCTAGCTATCCCGTAAGAAATTGCGCAACATTTCTAGCGTTTTTTGGAGAAATTATTTCTGTAGAGTGAACACTCACGCGTTTTTAAAACGATTGTTTCTGTATTATTCGTTTGCCTTGTGTTCGCAGACTTCAAAATTGGTTTGTTCAGATTGTAGAGGGTGAGATATTACGAAGGATTTTATTGCGCCCGCAATTTAATTGTTGCAGCGTTTAACCTTCATTTCGATCAGGCTTCTATAATTACATTTTTTTTCGTTTGGCTAGAGCTGTGTGAACCAACAAAACCATACAAGAGATTTATAATCTGTGCTATAGTAAGTCCTAACGCATGCGGCGCTACGATCTGACCGGATCCAATTTAACAATGCCAAAAGCAAAATTTAAAAAAAATTATTTGTTTTGAATCAGATATCTTTGAATTTAAATTAGATAAATTCGATTCAAATCACTGTAGCTTGAGAAAGTCGTGACCCTTTATCATTATCTGTATTTTTAAAACAAAATATTGATTGATAAGTCACAATGATAACAAACCAAGAAGAAAAAAACTGCAGATTTAAGGTACAGATTCGTTGACAACTTTTTTATTGATGTAAACCCCGCCTGGTATATAAAAAAAAACTTATGATCAATCTTTAGTTAGTTTTACTATTCACATTCGTGTTTGAATTTGCTTGCCGTAAAGATGTTACCTTTTCTGAGTTTTCATTTCTTTTGAGTTCTGATTGGCTTGCAAAGTGGACTATTATGAAACGGGCAAGCTTAAAATTGAAGGAGAGGAAGGAAAGCTCAATGCTCTCATTCGACCTCAAAGAACTGTTTTTCGCCCGTGTTCAGTCTTACATAAATCTTCCATGCTTGATGGTGCTTTCGGTTCAGTGCGAAACAAGCGCTCGTAGAAAGCATCATATGATAAGCAAACAATATATAATAACTACTTCGAGATTATTTTGCGCGAGAATGGTTTGATTTAAATCACGATTTAAATCATCTTGATCTTTTATTATACGCCGTTCCCACAAATGCTCTGCGTCACGTCTCTCGCCGCCTTTGAGATACGTTTGATATCAGCGGATAAACCGCAATCACGCATAAAAAAAAAGCATGGGGTCACGCCACCTTACGCGGTGCATTTGATTTGTTCGTAAAATCACACATTCTTATATCATCAATTATGATTGTAAGCTTCCTCTTGTGTCCTATTCCCCACACTTGGAAGTTGAGTTTTATAAACTGCCTGTTTAAAATTCTGCATATCAAGGCCATGTTCTTGACAATACTGAGAGGTCTTGTTGGCAACGCGCATTGCTTGGCCAATTTTATAATCACCCGGAGACAATGACACGTAAAACTAACAAGCACACAGAATACATTCTTCAACACGGTCTTTTGTGTTTCGACTGCTGTTGAGTAGCATCACTTCCTTTTTACACTTTTGGTTGCACGGACTTAGCCGTGTTGCTAGCTTTGTTCAGCTAGATCACTACCACGAGCGGCCAGCCTTCCACAGAATGCAAAGCTCATACAAATTCAGTATGGTCCCATTATGGAAAAAGAGCAATTCAGGCTTCAGCCCTTCAAACCAAGCTGAGCCCCATT